>JAQZBX010103320.1:0-11066 GCA_029593785.1 Cabassous unicinctus | reverse complement strand
CCCTTGACCACCTTCAGTCTGCTCCCTCGTGCCTCGGCTGGACCGCGGCACTCGCTGATCTTTCTGCAATTAGCAGTTCAGAGGTCAGGGATATCAGAGTTCAGCTCACCCTACTTGGAGAAACACTTTCTTTCCAGGTTATATTACAAGCTTCAGGTCTGGCTACCTTGGGTTAGATACCTTTCTAGTCCAAAGTGAACATAGTGAAATTGCATTGTATCTGCTTTTAACATAATTGAACTCAACTCTACAAGCTGTGTAGAGAGAAACAGAGGGAGACACAGGGTGACAGAAAGAGAGGGGAAGAGCAGCACCAGAGTTCAAATGGGGCATGCGATTTTGCTGGCATTTCTACTTATGAGCAAATACCTTGGAATGATAGTGAAATGGAAGGTTCAAATCTGCTGACTCCTGGGTCTTTCTCACTTCCTGTGAACTTCTTGTGGTGTGAGCAAGCCCTGAACTATATGCAGTTCCAGTGTTTTAACCCGTTTTTTTTTTTTGCTGTTTTTTTTTTTTAGGTACCAGGGCCGGCTATTGAACCCGGGACCTTGTATGTGGGAAGCTGGCGCTCAACCACTGAGTCACATCATCTCCCCTGAGTTGGTTTTTCGGTTTGTTTGCTTGTTGTTTGTTTTTTGTTTTTAGGAGGCACTGGGAACGGAACCCGGGACCTCCCATGTGGTAAGCAGGTGCTCAACTGCTTGAGCCACATCCACTCCCTAATGTGTATTTTTGTTACACATTTTCTTAGGTCAGGTCTCCTGGAAAGAGACTCTGAGATGGAGATTTGCAGACAGGAGATATCCTGGAGAGTATTCTTGGAGCCTATATCTGTAGAGAATGATGTTACAGGATCAGGCAAGTAGAAGTTAAATTGTGGTGCAATTGCACCTGAGGCTTTAGAATTGTCCCAAATTGAATGAAGTGGGCCACAGCTTTGTATTTCCAGTTCAATCAGTCAGTGGGTTCAGGCTGCCCCAGGAAGCAGGCATAACCTTCATCAAGGTGTTGCCCTTCAGCTGAAGGCAGGTAATGGAGAGGGATATAACTGGGAGCTAACAACAACCAACACTGCTGACATCTGAGGAAATGGGTGCCCTCATCCTGAAGGGGAGCTGGATGGCCCTCTACAGCCTATGACATATATCCACTTATCCTTCCACCCAGTCATCTAACCACCCATTCTTTCTATACATCCTTTCATGCACTCAACACGTGTTTACTGACTACCATGTTCCAGTCACTCACTGTCTTAGGGGTAGGGAATACACTAGAGTACAAAACAGATGAAAATCCTGCCCCTATGGAGGTTACATTCCAGTGAAGGAGGCAGATTCTCAATTTTAGGCAGTAAGAAATGCTACGAAGAAGCATAAAGTAAGATAGGGGCATGAAAGAGGTTACTATTTTATATAGTGTGGTCAGGGAAGAGCTTTCTTTTAAGCAGTGACCTGAAGGAGATGGAGCAAATAATGGGACTAGCTGGGGAAAGGCTGTTTTAGGCAGTAAGAACATCAAGTTCAAAAATCCTGAGGCATAAATGAGCTTGGCATGATGGAGGAAATAGTAGGCATGCAGGGAGTGAAGTGGAACATGAAGAGATGATGTTGGAAGTAGCCAGGAGTCACAGCATGTTGGGCCTCAAGGGCTGTGGCAGTTTGATATTATTGATGAATTCCAAAAAGAAATACTGATTATGTTTGTAAACTGGTCTGTTCCTCTGGGCTCGTGATAACCCTTTGATTATATTAGATTCAGCTGAGATGTCTGATTAAATTATGTTAAGATTAGGGCTCTGATCCAACCACGTCATTAGAGTCCCAGCCCCCTTGGGGATAAAACAGACTCTCATATGGAAGTAAAGGCACAGAGAAGAACACAGAGGAAGAGAGACAGCTCATTAGACAGGACCTTGTGACCCCAGGAAGAGAGATGAGCCTGATGGTCTACAGCTGACCTTGTGGAGAGAACAGTGCCGCTGAGCCCGGAGACGAGGCTTTTGCCAGCCTACAGCTGAGATCAGAAGAAGCTGGGACCACAGAGCCTTAAGAGGAAGAGGAAGGCTGAACCCTCGCAGACATCGCCCGCTATCTTGCATCAACACATGGCAACAGACTTTGGGTGAGAAAGTACCTCTTAAGTAACCTTGAGTTGGACTCTTTAGGGCCTTGTGACAGTAAGCTTCTACCCCAAATAAATACCCTTTATAAAAGCCAACAGATTTCTGGTATTTTGCATCAGCACCCCATTGGCTGACTAATCCAAGGGCCATGGGAAGGATTTTGGATTTTATTTAGAATGATATAGGAGTTATTGGATGATTTTGAGCAAAGGAGTGACATGATATGCCTCAAGCTTAAGCAAGATTACTCTGGCTGCCAGTGGGCAAGGGTGGAAGGAGGGAGACCAACTGGGAAGATCTCTCAGAACAGAGGGCTAGATTGGTAAGAGTGGAGATGGAGAGAAGTGGCTCCTAAATGCAAAGCAGCTGTTTTATTTGACATTCACAAAATAAAACAATCATCAGTTTCCAACAGTGGATGAAAAACATCTGTGTTGGTCTTGTCACAAGAGAGTATCCAATGTGATGACTTCCTAAGGGATGTTTTAGAGTGGATTTGTTAATATGCAATTTTACGCTTATTTGCTGAATTTAAACTCTGACCCCAGGTCTTACATGAGATGTGAGTGAACTTCTCTCATGGCACTTAACCCTTGAATGTAAGAGACTATGTCTTTGCATCCCTAACCCTTAACATGGAACCTGGAACTAAAATATTTGTGGAAGGGAGGAAGGGAGGAAGGACAAGAAGAAGATGGTACTGCAAACATTGAGGTTATGTGGACTTTCTACAGACAGGGTAGTGCCTTCAATTAGTTATTACGCTCAAGAAAACTGTCATTGGATTCTTAGAAAAGATAGCACTTTCTCTGACCACTCAAACTGCATTTGAAATTAGGACATGAGATTGGAAGTTCACAATTTATATGCTCAATTTGCAAATAACAACTCAGTTTTTAAAAGACAATAAATCATCTTTATTGTCAAGAGACTAGATATGTGTGGCTGATCATGTTTTCCAGCGATGTCCATTCACCCCACATGATCTTGTGTAGTGTGTCCTTGGCACCGCCCTATCATGAAGGGGTCTCTTTCCACCCCCTTGAGTCTGGATGTGCCCTGGGACTGCTTTGACCAATAGCACATGGCATAAGTGATGCTGTGCCAGTCACAGGCTTAGCTTCCTCTTCCTGCCTCTTAGAATGCTCACTCTTGGGACATTGCCTCTCAGAACCCAGCTGTGCTGCCCAGACCACGTGAAGGGATTCAACTGCCAGCCATGTGAGTGAGCCATCTTGAATGTCCCAGCCCAGTGGAGCCTTCGGATGACTTCAGCCTGAGCAACTCCAGGTGGAAACCACCCAGCTGAGTTAGACAAATCACAGAACCGTGAGCAATAATAAGTTGTTGGTTTAAGCCGCTGAGTTTTGATTTGTTATGTACGAATAGAGAGCTGGAAAGATAGCACACACGGGATGCCGTGTGGACTAGAATGAATGTCAGATCTTATCCTCTTGGGGTGGCCAGGGACCTGCATTTAACATCTTCTGGACTGGGCTGTCAGGCACCACGCTCTGTTAAACACAGATTTGATTCCCTGCCAGCATCTCCTCCCCCATGCCATTTTTGTTGCTTCCTTTCCCTTCCTCCTGTCTGGCTCCTATTACTCAGGCCAAATCTGGTTTTCTGCCATTTGGATCTAGCTTCTCTCCCCCGAATCATTTTCTGACGCATGCACTTTCCTTTCTCTTCACCCATGTCCTCTTCCTGTTTCCCAGCTTTCCCCAGGGTTGTAGCTGGTCCTCCTCTAATCCTCTTTGAGCCCCACTGCCCCCTCTCTGAGGGTCACCTCTCTGTGGTGGTGGAAGCTGATGTTTTGCCTGCCTGGTGTACCTTGCTCTTTATTTGGTGACCATCATGGAGACACTCCTCCCCCACTCTAGGTGGTCAGTCAAGCCCCCCTCCCTCAACCTCCACCAAAGGTAGGTCGCGTGACCAAAAATAGGCCAGAATTTTTCCCCTGTGAATTTGCATCATAAGCGCGGCATGGATAGGGAATGATCGGTGCTGACGATACACACCTGAGATGACCCAGCGTTCCTACGTCCTGGCTCTGGGGGCTGTGCACTCCTGTTCTCCCGGAGGTTTGCTGGCTTGTTGTTTTTTCTGCTTTATGGTCTATTCTTCTAATAGGTAATTTTAAATTAGAATTAACCAGAGTGATTTTCTGTTGTTTAGAACTAAAAATCTCAACTGATAAATTGTTTCCGCGCTCCCAAATTCTTTTTTTTTTTTCTCTCATTCGCTCTCCACCCCTCTTTGTTTCTATCTTTCCATTTATTTCTGTGCTTTTTCTCTTTCTCATCCTCTCCCTTTACAACCATGCACACACAAGAACTTTCTTTCACAGCCCCCTCCACCATTTTTCCCCTTTCCGTTCAGGGGCTGCTTCGTCTCGTTTTATAATTAAGTTGTTTTAAATTAAAATCACCTGGGTCTTGCTGCGCCCCGATGGCTCCCACATGGCTGTCACCCCCTGGCTGGTGGTCTGTGGTATTCTGAGTCTGTCAGCCTCTGCCGTTGCTTTTAGTTTGCCAAGCTGTGATTTATCCCTTCCAGCTCCCTCCCAGAATGTTTACAGGCTCATCCAGAAAACAATTGTCTTTCCTTGCTGCATGGTTTGGCCCTCTGAACCTGCCAGCTCCTGCTGCTGGGTTTGTGATGGTGATTGGACAAGGTTAGTAAAAATATGACACATCTTTGGTGCTGCTTTTGGGGGTTGAGTTTTTAGAGATCTGGTTGAGAGGGTTGGTCTAGTGTTGAAATAACATCTCCTAATGAGATCTGGCTCCAGCCCCCATGTCTCAGCCATTGCATGGATGCCTCTTGTTGGGTGCCAGTCAGTACCTGCCCTGCTTTTATGGTCAGCACCGAGCCGGGTCGGGACTGGGCACAAGGGCAGGTTATAGGCAGGGTCCCTTGGAGAGAGCTTCCAGGTCCACCTCTGAGTGACCTGACAGCAAGGAGAAGACACGTGGTAGGAGGGCCACTTGGGAGAGTCTGGAGTTGAGTTTATATGTGGGGCTTACAGCCACTTTCAGTGCCCGCCCCCCCAGTCCCTGTCTGCCTCACTGTTCCCGCGCATGCCAGTGGCTCCCTGGCGCTAGCTCCTGTGACTCTGTCAGGGCCCTTGCGGGCAGTGGGAGTGTGTGTGTTGTCTGTGTGGGGCAGGCTGTAAGTGCAGAGGAGCTTTTGAACCAATGTCAAACAGAAATTTTGGGGTAAATCCCTCAGCAGCCCCACCTCCGTGGTGAGGTGGAGGGGGAAGTACTCTGGGATGTTGTATATAGTCTCTCAAAGCCTCCACAGGCACAAGCCCCAACTGCCCACAGCATCGATATGCTTATCAGAACACCCTGTATCGGCTGCCTTTCCATCCACCTCATTCCCCATTCCCTCCCAGCACTTCCCGAGATCACCCCTCTCCCCCAGTAAACCGTTTGCATTCAAATCCTTATCTCCAGGTCTGTTTTCTAAGAGAAACCAACCTGAGAAGAGGATCCCCAGACTACGGAGCCAATAGATGGCAAGGCAGAGTGGTGCTCCTAGGACAGAAAGGAGGCGGGGGTGATGGATGATATCAAGCATGGGGTGGCCTCTGGAGGGATTCCTCTTCTTACTCTAGTATGTGGGGTGGGGAGGCGGTGGTGGCTGAAATATTATAAAGATGCCTTTGGACTGTGGGATAGAAGCCAGACCAGACTGCACTACCCATGAACTGAACAAATCACCCAACTTTCTGCATCAAGTTCCCGGGGGGGGGCGGTGGAAGAAATGGCCCAACTAGCCTCACAGAGGTGCCGTAGAAAGAAAGCAAGAGCTTCGAGCTGTAGATCTTTTGCAGCCAACTGGAAGACAGTAGTGCTGCTGGGACATAGGTTTCTTTACTTAGTAAAGGTTCCTTTAGTTTTTATGGTAAAATAGTTTTGATAATTTCTAAAATGCCAGTGTTATGCACTAAGCTATTGCCGGGAATACTGATTTTCAACAGCTATGTTCATTATACATTCGCTGGTGTAAAAAGTGCCACAGTGATGAACTCACATGTCCTGAGCTCTGAAATCATGAAAGTTTAATGGCTGCACTTTCGTTGCCCTGAGTCTTGTTTCCATCGTTGCTCTTCGGTTCCTGTTTAATATGCTTGAAGCATCCTACAATCGAGCAAGCTGATCCTTTCAAGACAGCTTGTCTTTCACTCTGCGTAGGACTGGGACTCGTGGCTTTGATCTTTCTGGCATCTACGCTGCAGACCAGGCTATGAATTTTCTTACAAGGCTGCAAGGCTGTTGTGGGATGCTGGCAATGCCAGCAATATTTCTTTCTGGGCGTCAAGAGTGTGATGGATTTGTCCTAAGGTTTAGGATTTAGGGCTACCAGATTCAGAAAGACCATACTGTGGTTTCCTCAGAAGTGATGCTAGGGAATGGGTCCAAAGAGTAGAGAAGGAAGGATGGTTAGTCCTAAGACCCACAAGAAAATTTACAGAAAAGCTATATGCTACGCACTATGCTGTGTGGTTTGTTCACGATTGTCTTGTTCAATTATCACAGCGATCCTATGTGTGTATTTATTATGTCCATTTTGAAGATGAGGAAACTCAGATTTAGAGAGGTCAGGTGACATGGGTGAGATCATACCACGAGTGAGGTCAGAGTCGGGAGTCCAACTTACTCATTTCTTTGTCTGCTTTGTGCTATAGCAGTGCTTGGACATTTAAAGATACATATTGGGTTCTTTCAAAGGCACATTCTCTCTTTGAACCTCTTTTTCTACCTGTGTAGGGCAGTTGGGACAGATAGTCACAAAGTTTCTCCCAAATTTTAAATTCTAGGATGGCTATGAAAGGGTGAACCTGTGCAGAAGTTGTCTGGTTCTTCTACTTGTTCTCATTTTAGGACAAATTTACCAACCACATGAGTCACTTCTAAGATCATAAATTGTTTTTTGATGATTCCACTAGAGACTGTGCTTCCTGGTAGAGCCCTCTATCAAGGTGTTCCCAGCAAGGCCCCCTTCAGGCTGGGTGGCTTCGGGGGAGGGGTGGGGGTGGTCCTACACACAGCTGATCAAGCCAGGCTGTGTGGGTTCTTCTTGACTTGTTTCCTCACACACAGATTCCAGAGTGGACCTGTGGAAAGCTTTCCAGCTTCAGAGGAGCTAATGAAGACTTTCCTTGGAAGCATCCCAAACCTGTGTGTTACTACTTGGGCAGAGGTGCCCAGTAGTTGTGTATCTCCTAACTCTGCTCTGCCCAGAAAGGGCAGAGGGTCTTTATTTCCAGTTCTTGGCCTTGACCCTATCTATGATTAGGGCTCCAGGCTTTGCTTTCTCTGTCTTTGACTTTTTTTCTCTTGGGATATTGATCCTGAGTCAGATTTCTTGCTATTTTCATTTTAGGGTCATATGATATAGAACTCTCTACCTTCAGCCTGGCCCCTTTTGACCAAGCCCATCCCAGCCGAGGAGTGAATGTGGAGGGAGCTTGGTCTGAACCTTCCCCACCTTCAGTGAGAGGAGTAAATTTCAAAGCCTGTTTCCAGTTTAATGCAGGAAAATTGGAAACAGTCTGGTCTCTACTTAGATGTGGGGCACAAAAATGTAAGACCCACTATGTTTTATTCTTGTTTGGCCTTCTTTCCTCCACTGATATTGCCCTGGTGTATTAATTTTCTATTGCTGCATAACAAATTACCACAAACTTAGTGGCTTAAAGCAATACCTATTTATTAACTCAGTTTCCATGGGTCAAGAATCTGGGTACAAGCTGAAATCAAGGTGCTGGCCATGACTGTGATTATCATCCGAGGCTCAGGTCCTCTTCCAAGCTTAGGTTGTTGACAGAAATCATTTCCTTAGGTTGTTTGGCCAAGGTCCCCTTCTTGCTAGCCATTGAACAGGGATCATTCTAAGATCCTAGAGGCTACCCACAGTTCCTTGCCCTGTGGCCCCCATGTGCAGTTCACAATATGGTTATATAATTTCTCCTAGTCCATCAGAAGAATAGCTCTCTGATGCTTCCCCTTTTAAAGTCACCTCTGATTAGGTCAGATGCACTCAAGGTAATCTCCTTTTGATGAACTCATAGTCAACTGATTACTAGCCACGTCATGGGTGTGATATCCCATCATATTCACAAGTACCACCCACACTCAAGGGGAGGGAATTTACAGGGCCTGGACACGAGGGGGCAGACTATCTGCTGCACCAGGAGAAGAGGGGATAATCCTACTTGGTGCAGATCTGCACCACAGGAAGCTCTGGTCTTCATGGTTGATGTGTCTTGTGTTTTGTTTAGGAGTTGATAGCTGGCAAACATTTAAGAAAATAGTTGTTAACACTACTACTTGTGGTCACTGGACATGTGATCTTGTCAGATTCCTTAACACTTAATTCTGTAGTCAAGACTTAAGTCATTCAACATCTATGAATCATAATTCTCACTTACCTGCGCCATTCTTCTTTAGAGTGAGGAAGGGCCCTTGGCTTTGCTGCATGGGCATATGAAGGAGATCTGGGTTCTCATTGCCTCTTAACAGAATTACAGCCAATTCTCCTTTCTAGCCTCCACCAATACCTCCCTATTCCAGAGGTACTTGGTGCAACTGACTCATGAATCTTTGGGGAGTTCAATGATATATATTGGGTTCTACTGAGGATTCACATTTCTAGAGTTAACAAACACTGATCCATCTGCTTTCAAGATTCCAACATTTTGTTTCTGTTGTTTTCTCCTATTCCCTTAGTCCTTAATGCCTTAAAAAGAGAATTAAAGTTGCATATGGAATTAAGTTTGCTAAGCAGTTGACCTTAAAATAGAGATTATCCTGGATTATCCAAGTGGGCCCAATCTAATTACATGAGGTCTTAAAAAAGGAAGATAAAGGTAGAAGAGTGGGTTGGCTAGATGTGACCTGAGGATTCCACCCCACCATTGCAGGCTTTGAAAATGGAGAAAGCAGGCCATGAGCCAGGGAATATGGCAGCTTCTAGAAGCTGGGTATGACTCATTTTACAGCTGCAAGGAAATAGGCACCTGCATCCTAAAACTGCTAGGATCTGAATTCTGCCAACCACCCAAGTAAGCAGAAAGCAGATGCTCCCTAGAGCCTCCAGAAAGAAATATAGCCTGCTGACATCTTGATTTTAGCCTGCTGAGACCTGTCCTGGACTTCTGACCTACAAAACTGGAAGATAATAAATTTGTCTTTGTTTTAAGCCATTAAGTTTGTGGTACTCTCTTATGGCAGCAATAGAAAACCAATAGAATGACCAAAATGCAAAGGCCTGAGCAGTTCACTTTTGTCCTCATCATTAAACACTCTCTTCAGACTTGCTTCCCAATCTAAGACCTCCTTTCCTAATTCTATTCTTTTATTAAAATCTGACTTTGAAAACATATTTCCCTTTTACCTTTTGTTCAATATTTGCCGGAAGCTTCGATTCTGCTGTCCTCATTCATTAGATAACTATTTTCTGCCAACACATATTTTGGTATCTTTTAATCTTCAGACTTTTTGTTTATACCTCCAAAGACTCTTCTAATGCCCTATACCTGGTTTAAAAGCTATGTGTGAAAGGGGCATATAAACCTGAAAAGATGTACAATCTCAAGGAACCATGGATATGCGAACACCAGTAATGAGTTGTTCTGACATATCATGTGGCAAATTAAAAAGATGTGTATATATAATAGGAGGTACCAATGAGCGTGACGGGAAATGCACACTTCTATGCACTGGTAGAGGGAGTATGGACCTATGAAACCTTTTATAGAAAGACAAGATGACAGCATTTTCATAAATAAAAATGCAACTTCCCTGTAACTTAGAGATGGGCACAAAGATAAAGATGTCAATTCTGGCATTGTTTGAGACAGTATAAAACTGAAAATCTAAATGACCAAGAAAGCAGGTGGGAAGAAAGACTCTGAAGGAGAGTTGTCATGGAAGGACAAAGAGGAACATTCAGGCTTTGCTTCTGAGCACTTCTGTCTTGCTTGAATCTTTGACATTGTGGATCTGACCGTGTATTCCTAAAGTAATTTGAAAAGGAAAGACAATTCCTGGGTTCTTTTCCAAGAGAAATCCAGATCTACTTCTACTTTTCAAATTAGAAATGAAACCAGTAATTTGTCAAACTCAAAAAGTTCAGACAGCAGGTGGATAATTTAGTCATGGAGCTGGCTGGTTAGTTATTTGGATAATTGAATTTAAGCCATCCTGGATAATGTAATCCAGCTTAATTTGCAAAAATGTCAGGCCTGGAGACAGATCAGACGGAAAACATTTGGTGATGGTCGAAGCATCATTGAAGACTTGCTTTGCGTTATGAGCTGCCCTAGGAACCAGCCCTTTCATAAAACAGTCGTCTTAATTGAAAAGACTTGATTAAGCGCCTTGGCGGTATGGTCTGTCATTAATGTTAGTGTTATATAATGTGTTTTGCTCATTTATTTATGAAATGTTTGATTTAGTAGTCCATTTGCCCCTTGTCAAAAGCTTCTGGGAATGCCTGCATATTCTGTTTGTTTACTGAGTAATAATTGTATTTGGGCTTTCCCATTTGGCAAATTTGCTGATCCCAATAACATCTCTAACAAGATCACATGGTAGATTCCTATTGTCCTTAAAGTTGTGGGCTGCGTTTCAGGTGTCAGAGGCAGCAAACAGCCCACCACTTGTCAGCCTTTAAAAAAAAGGGACCTTAAGTAAAAATAGCATTTGCTCCATTTATCTCCTCAGATCTGTGCCTGAACGCCTTTCTCCTTTTACCGATCTTTGCCTTTGTCTTGTTTGTACCCACTGCTTGTGTCCAGAAGGATTGGGACTGACTGGTGACCTAGAGAGAGCCCAACTTACATTTCTTTGCTTGTAATCTCATGGAAGAACACTCACCACAAAACGGCTCTAAAAAGGGTCTAGATGTAGGAAGGGAGCAAACA
>JAQZBX010103319.1:0-11065 GCA_029593785.1 Cabassous unicinctus | reverse complement strand
AGCCAAAGCAGTGCTGATAGTGATATTTATTAGATCACTTATATTAGAAAAGAAGAAAAATTAAAACCAACGATCTTATCTTTCACTTAGAAGCTCCAAAAAAGAGCAAATTAAATGCAAAGAAAATAAAAGAAGTGAAATAAAAATAAAAGCAGAAATCAATAAAACAACAAATGAACAAACATGAGAAAAATCAATAAAATCAAGCATTGTTTATTTGAAAAGATTATAAAATTGACCAAAAAAAATGACTTGTACAAAAATGTTCATAGTAACATTATTCATAATAGCACCAAACTGAAAACAGCTCAGATGCTCATCAGTAGAATATTGGATAAACACATTGTAGAATATTCATATAAGGGAAAACTACTCATAAGATAAAGAAATTAAGTACTAATATGTTCAACAACATTTAAGAATCTAAGAAACATTATGCTGAATGAAAGAAGTGACCTTGAAAAGAAAACAGATTATATGATTCCAAATATGTGAAGTTCAGGATCTTCTGGGATGTTGGAAATATTTTTTATTTTGATAACAATGTAGATTACATGGGTGTGCATATTTCTCAAAACTCTTTGAACTGTAACACTTAAAATCTGTATAATTTTTATGTAATTTATACTTCAAAGAAAGTAAAAGAAAATATTTTGAAGGCATTTTCAAATAAAACAGATTTTTAAAATTGTTTTTTATGTGCTGTGTTCAATTATTTCAGTTCAAATATTAAAAATATTTTTGCAGTTAATTTTTTAATATGAGGTTATTAAAACTTGTTTTCAAGACCATCCTTCAGTTTATTTTGATGTGAATGAAACTTTTCTTTTTAAACATCTGTGGTTTGTAGCCCTTGTCTTTTGAAAATTGTTTCTGAATTGATTAAAGGAACTGCATTTTAAAAAATTTCAATGAATAGCAGCAATCTTCTGAGTACATACTTGAATACAGCAAAAGTGCTGGTAAGAAATAGAGAACTAGTTCACTTGTCTGGTGTGTTGATCTTTGTATGGTAATTATTTTTTGTTACATTGCATAGAAAAAAGGTTTAGATGGTAGAGGAATTTCACTGATTTAACTCAATTGCCTTTTAAGATGTGATTCTCCTTTTATATTTCATAGGTTGAAGTTACATTATGCATCTTATGAGCCAACTTTAAGGGTGTTACATGAGAAACACAACACTTTACTGAAGGAGAAAATGCTGACCTCCTTGGAAAGGGACAGAGCACTTGGGCAGGTAAAGAAACAGTCAAAGCTATCTCAAAATGATTTTTTAACCATATTTTTATAATATAAATAGAAATATTGTTTTTTTCCCAAGAGAAATTTTTAAAAAATTCTACCAATATCTTTGAGGAAAAGATTCATTTGGAAACATTCATAAAAAGTATTTTATCCATTTTAAAGCTCTAAATATTATTAAATAAAGAATAAAGAATCAATATTCTTTATTTATTATTAAATAAAGAATATTATTAAATAAAGAATTCTCCTATAGGAGAATATTAAAGAATAGTTAGTGTAAAAAACTCAGGTATTATGGTCCAACTTGGGTTTAAATATAGCTTTGAACAGCTATAACCTTTGCCTTTAAGCAAGTTACTTAAACACTTAGAGCTCAGATTTCTCACATGTAAAATGTAGCTACAAATACCTACCTTTTAGGATTGTTGGTAAAACTTATATGAGATACAAAAACTCCCTGTAGTTTTCTTCCATAAAAGCCTTGTTACTGACCTTATTCTCAGTCAATTTTTGCTAATGGATGACACCTCTTTTCATTCTTCTTGCAGGGTTTTTGCATAGGCCTAGGGCAGTGGTGAGGAACTCTATGGTGGCATAGAGTTTAAGAAAAAACAAAATATTTATGTGCTACATTAAAAATACTTATTAGAAAATGTAAAATTGCAGCAATGCTTAACATTCTTTTATTGCTTTCTGGAGATTTTCTTTTCTTAATTTTTAAAATTATTAATATTATTATTATTATTTTTTATTGTTCATAAAAATCAAGATTTTTCACAGTACATACCAATATTTGTAAAATGATATACAAATATATATGCATATATGTGTATTTTCTTACATAAATGTTATTTTTTATATATATATATTTTAAAGGTGCTTAGATTACCTAATTATTACTCAGAAATTACAAGGATTCCCATATTCCCCACCTCCCACACCTCCCACAACATCCCACACCAACATCCTTCATCAGTGTGGAACATCACCCATAATGGATATACACATCCTGGGGCTTTGCCACCAAGCATAGACCACATTTCACATCATATACCACCCTCTCTCCCACACAGTTCTGCGTGGTATATGCTGATGTAAAATATTGTCTCTGGATGACATTTTCACTTATAGTGACATTTATATACATATACGTGTAGGGTCTGTGTATATGTGAGATGTGTTCCCTGGGGCTTTTGATACAACTCATATTTCTATCATTAATTCATTTACAGCTAAAGAGAGTAGCATAAATCTGAGACTTTCCTTTTGGTAATAGTTTCCTTTATCATCTGAATGGGAAAATTTTTAAGACATTATTTAGAATCACATTTTGGGTATAAATTTTGGCACAACCTTTTTCTGCAATAAGATTAAACTGTGTTGTAACAACATGTAATAATTTAGGCATGTATTTTTGTGGTTATTGACAATGTTTAATGGCATCTAAAATACTAAGTCTGTTTGGATTTTTGTTGTTGTTGTTTTCTGCCCCCTGCACTCCTCCTTTCTCTTTTTTAAAAAGCGTTAAAGACTGTGCAAATACAGAGGCTGAGATTTTCATTTTTGACTAACCTTTCAGAGATTTTCATTTTTGACTAACCTTTCAAAAGCTTGCATGATGGTAATACTCTTCCTTGAATAATTGTATTAAGGCATACTTTGAACAAGTTTCTGTCTATTCTTGAGAGAAATTTTTAACTACTAAGATGCAGAACAATGCTTGCTTTGGCAGCACATATACTAAAATTGGGATGATACAGAGAAGATTAGCATGGCCTCTGCACAAGGATGACACACAAATTCGTGAAGCGTTCCATATTTTTGTTCTTCATGATATTGCAGTGATGGATACAGACCATTATACATTTTGTCAAAACCTATAAAATTGTGCAGTGCAAATTGTAAACCATAATGTACACTATAGACCATGGTTAGTAGCAATGCTTCAATATATGTTCATCGGTTGTAACAAATTTACCACATTAATGAAAGATGCTGTTGATGGGGGAAAGTGTGGAGGACGAGGAGTGGGGTATATGCTATATTTTCAGTGTAACATTTATGTAATCTAAAGCTTCTTTAAAAATAAAGGTAATTATGAACTAAATATACTGTGTAAACTCATGGAGTTAATAACTAGAATATAGTTCAACAGAAAATAGAAGGAGGGTAGAGAATGGAAAGCTGAGGGTTAATCTGTGCAGAATTGTTTAAAAGGTTGTAAATCTTTGGAATTGAATAAAAATGGTTAAAACATTTAATGTTGTTTGTAACTAGCAGTGCTATTGTATGGGTATGACAGTGGTTGAAAAGGAAAGTCTGAGGTCATGTATATTACTAGAAGGAAAGCCAAAAACTGTAACATGGGACTGTATAAGATAGTACAACCTCAAGTAAAACACATATATGGGTGATATTGCATATATAAGACTGTTTTCTACAAAACATAAATACAAATATACTAGAGAGAAGGAAAAATAGCAGCCATGTACAGCAGGGGAAGCATAGAGAGATTGAGAGGTGATGAGTTTTGTTTCTTTTTTGTTTATTACTATTATTGGAATAAAGTAAGTGCTCTGAGAGTGATTGGGGTGATGAATACACAAACATGTGATTACACCGAATACCATTGATTGTACTCTTTGGATGGATTTATGCTTTATTGATATGTATCAATAAAATTGAAAAAATGCAGAACATTTCTTATGCTTGACTTGTAATTTTGTATCCTTGAATGTTTGAATTGTATTGTAAATAATATTGCATAAAATGAGTTTAATAATAATTTACATTTTTATGGTATTGTATGTCAATTATTCCGAATTTCATCTCCTTGTTCCTTGGCAGGTTAGATAACCTGTTCCCACAAACTCCCCCAAAGAGGCACAACTCTACATCCTGAGGTACTAGGAGCTAGATTGAGGCTTGCTTCTTATTTCTGCCACAGGCCCAGCTTAGACTTTTGCTACCATTTTAGCTCTCCTTAGTCTCCTGGTTCTATGCTTTTTTCTCATAACCGTTCCATCCAGCAGTGACCTGGCAACACATTCCCAAATGATCATGCATACTTTGGCATCTCTGACAGACCCAGTCAGACTGATGTTTCACTCCGTAAGGATACCACGGCCTTCCAGGAATCCAGCTGGCAAGTGCCTACACTAACTCTAGAACATTTATTTCTACTTCTGTACCCTGTCCAGCGCTAGATTTGCCACTGATCTGCTGTGTTGTTTGGGCTAAGTTATCTTCTTGTTATCTTCTTGTTAAGTAGCCCTATGCCCTCTAACATGTGGGGGAAATGCAGAGGTGGGTCAAAGTCTATATTGAGATCATTTTAGGACACATATAATCTTTGGGCTTCAAGTTGTTCTTCATTTGTGAGTCCCAGCGATGCTATAAGGTAGCCATGTAACCATTCAGGTCATTTTACATATATGTCTGTTTTTTAACCTATTAAGCAGAGATAAAATTACTTGCCTTATGTTTTATATATATCCAAAATGAAAACATTTAAAAAATTAAATGCACTCTGTCTATGAGGCATGGTTGACTTTTACACATTATTGTTCAGATGTATGAAGAGCTATATCTTTATTATCTGCAATTGATTTTATTTAGTCCTTGAATCCCTACTCCTGCTGAAAGCAAAAGAAAATATAACCTATTAAAGGTTATCCAGATATTTCCTGGACTAACATTGGTCTCTTTGAGTTTAACACAATGTATTTGAATGTTATATTAACCATTTAGCTGAAAAAATTAATATCAGTCTTAATTTTATTTCTTCAAATGGCAGCCTCCTCTCTTCATTCTTCCCCAGATAGTTTCTGGTACAAGGGACACTTATGTATCCATATGGTCTGAAGTCCATATGTTATCCTCTGGGTCTTTATTTCCAATGTAGTGTGACTGCTTTGGTCATATTCCTTGTGCTGAGATACATGGTCTTTGGTGGTTCTTTTAGGTGCAAATCTGACACACCTTGCTAAATCCCTGGCCCCTGCCACAGTGTCTGTTTGTGAGATCCTGACCATCTATGGCCTCATTTTCCTGACCCTGGTCCTCTTTCTGGTCCAATACATCAAATGTTAACATTTCTGCATACCCTAGTAAGGCACGTGGAGACTTTTGATTTCTCTATGCTACAATTACAAGCCACGGGCAATTTGGAAACCACTTAAGGCCCTTCTATGTAGACCTACATTTTTCAATTGCTTCTCAAACAACACCTGGAGAGTTACATGTTTTCCAGCACAAGGGGGAATATGGACTTTTTAAGGGGCTGAATCTTTGCGAAGTTAGGAGTAAGTTCACTCTATACATTGAGTATCTCTAAACTATCTGGCTTTGTGTGTCCTCTGCTTCCAACTAGCCCCACTTGGACTTTTAGCTTGAGAGGTGAACAAGGACCTCTTGCTTCTACTCCCTCTCAGGCACAGGGCCCTTTATAGTTCTTTGCTCTGTTGAATGGGATATCTTTCTGTCCTCTACACTCTACATCCCCATTTGTTCCAGACAGTGCTAATTCACACTTGTTGTTCACAGGATATTTATTAATAACTGCAACTTTCATCCAAAAAGTTCCAATTTGGAAAATAAGTTGTATGGTTACTTAAATAGTAGGAAAATTCTAAGGAGCCTAATTTTTGATATGTAAAAGGAGGCTTTTAGGATTCGGAAATACCTATCATCTCTCAACCAATTCTACTGTTCAAGATGGTAAATTCACTATGATTTGAGAAAGACAGCTTTGAGTAGGAGATGCCATTGATGCCACCACTGGACTGCCATTTAAGTTTCACCACAGGCATTCCTAGTACTGGGCACTGGATACTTTTCTAGAACTGTTTTATGGCTGTTAATGGAAACTGGACATAGCAGTCATCATTATCAGAATAAATTTTGAACTTTACATACTTCCTTCCACTACCAAATTCTCATTCAAAATAAAAAAGGTTTACCTATGATTGATGGAGCCTATGCAATAATGTCATTATCCTAGTTACAAGAAAGGCTTGGTAAGTAAGTATCTGATGTCTGTAGTGAAGGTGGAAGACTCATAATTTTCTAAACATAGGGTGTTCCAAGTTGCTTGGTAGCCAAAAATGACTGTCAGATATTCCTTACACCAGTCTAACCTAGGGTAAATTAGTGTATTTTCCAAATTAAGGCTGATAACATGCTCTCAGGCCAATCAAGTCTCGAGATGTGTCCTTAGAGGACAAGTCAAGGTAACCGCTTAATGAACTCAACCTGTTTTGGTATCCATCATAGAAAAAATGATTTATTGCCAACCAAGGCTTTTTCCATGTTGGAGCATACCTACCAGGGGCTTGCATGGTTTGGATTTCCTACATGTACCAAAGGAGGGAGCATCCAGGTTTTCTTATCAGCTTGTCCAGATGTGGGACTCAAGAATAAGAGGGAAGGGTGAGGTTTAAAAGCTGTTACAAGTCAAACATCAAAAAAGGAGTCTGAGTATTCATTATAGAGCCAACCTGAAAAAACTCCTACTGGTCAAAGCTGGAAAAATTTGAGCAGCAAAATAAGTAATAACCCAAAGTAAAATGTAAATATACATTAGTCCATAATACCCATGAATGCATAATATAAATAAATGATTGAAGACAGAAATCTCCTATCCAGAATAATTCCAAATGTGGATGTACCTTCCCTCAAAGAGGTGGAACTTAGGCTTTGGCTGCGCTTAATGACTTGCTTCCAAAATTGAGGTAAAAAGTCACTTTACAGTGGAGAAACATGACAAACAATTCCTTAGCCAGGTTAATATCATTGATAAGTCATGTTGTTAAAATGTACCCATGATTTGATGTGATAATAATGGCACTTCTCTGTGGTCTTCCTCTCCAAACTCCGTACTTCCAGTCTAACCATGAAAAAAATATCAGACGAACCCAAAGTGAGGGACATTCTGCAAAATACTACCTGACTGGGACTCCAAAAACTAGCAAAAGCAGAGAAAGTATGAGAAACTGCCCCAGTCCAGAGGACACGAAGGAGATAAAACAACTAGATGTCAGGTGGTATCCTGGATGGGATCCTGGAACAGAAAACAATTACTGGAGAAATTTATTAATGAAATTTATTAATGAAATCTTAATAAAATATGGTCTAGCTAATAATAACATATCAATATTGGTTCATTACTTGTAACAAATGTACCATAGTAATGTAAGATGTTAACAATAGGAAAAATGGGAGGCGAGGTAATATGGGAACTCTGTACTGTATGTGCAACTTTTCTGTAAATCTTAAACTATTCTAAATAAGAAGTTTATTTTTAAAGTTATAATCCAAATATCCTCCAGGAATAGATATAACTCTATCACTCTTTTTGCCCCAGGCATTTTACGAGCACTAATTTATAGGTTACAATTTATTATTTGCTCTTTTCCATTAATGAAGAATGGTTGCTACACAGTGATGGTAGAAAAATAATTTGTTTATCTTTATATAATTAAACAGATGGTATTTTGTGTGGTGTAGTAATATACAATGAGGGATGAGATGGTTTTTTTAAGGTTGAGTTTTAAATTTGCCTGTTGTTTGGGAAATGTAGATAAAAGCTATGTCACCAAACTAACAAATGTTCTTAATTATAAAATATGTTTAATAAAACAAGGAGTACCTTTGGGTAGAAAAACTAGCTAAGAATTTTGGGCATAACAACAGCCTCTTCATATTTTACTTCCCAGATATTAGTTACCTCATATTTTATCACCATAAAGATGAATTGAGTTGTTGTGAAGCAATTTGAACAGAGAAGAAACCTCTCAACATAGAGATATGAATAGTTACCGTTCAAAATGTGCAATGAGTGTTAATGATTTGGGAAACTATGTTGTGAAATACATGTTTCAGAAGCTTACCCACAAGAGATATGAAATAGTTGCATGTGGAATTGAATTAAAACTTAAAATACTTATGTTTTCCTTTTGTTAAATTTTTTAAAATTTACAGGAATTAATCCAAGATAAATTAATATTTTGATATCTTTCAATTAATATTTATGCATTGCAATTTTAAACCTTGTTTGAGTCATTTAGTAAGTAACTGCATATATTTGGATTTTACTATTTAGATTTCTGGACTTCAAGCAACATTGCGACACATGGAAACAGGGCGTAGTTGCAATATTCCTGAAATTAGAGGTAAAGTAAAATAGGTTGAAATTCTAATTTAATATTAGATTTGGCAGTTTCTCAACCTTATCAGAATTCACTGTTATAGAGATATTGGAAAATGAAGAAACGGTACAGTACCTGTTTAACTAATTAAAATTTTAATGAAAAGATTAGAGAGAAAATATAGACATGATACTGTGTAAATTAATTTTAAAGTATGAGCTAACAATAGTGGGAAGACTTCTACTTCTAGTCATTATGAACTAGCTTGTACCAGACAACCCTTCTGCCTTCTCTCCATAACAGCTCTAAAAGTAGGCTATATATATATATATGTATGTATATGTATATTTGCTCACACACGCAAACATACATATCTGAGGCAACTATTATTAGGCATTGGACAACAGACAGCACAAATCACAGAAGGAAAATTTATGAGGGTAACTCCACCATTGCCATGACTATCTGCCTGGGGAAATTTCCTAAACAAGCTGTATGGAGATGGAGCTCAAGAAGAGCATGGCAGTCCTCCTGAACGGAAAAGAAAAAATATTAGTTCAGGGCTGATGCAAGCAACTAGAATCTGTAGCAAAGGAGACCAGAGAGGAGGGAACTGCAATGAGGAGTGGCTCAGATGATTGCAAGGGAGTTTACTACGAGTACTTAGTTGATTGCTAGGTTAGACATACACAGACAAGATTACCAGAGGCTTGCCATAGAAAGAAGATTTTATGGAGCTAAGAGGGAACCAAACATTCTGAAGACCAAGCAGTGATGGAAGACAGTGGAGTTTTGCTCATGTATAGGTGGAGAGACCTCTTTTAACACCTTGTTAATACCATGTTAGCATTCAGTGTTCTGTAACTACTCTATCAAAGCCCCAAACAAAACTTACACAGGATTCTTAGGGGAAACAGAGTTTGCCGTTTGAATCTTGTCAGTTAGAAGGCTTTGGGAAACATTTAGGATCCATGGAGCTAACAAAGCATAAAACTAAATGTAGAATTTCAAGATGAACAGCAAAAAATTGAACTGCTTGCTATAACAAAAATCAGTATCCTTCAGAGTAAGATAATACTTCAGCATCTTTACATTCTATCATCCACACTGTCAAGTATATAATTAAAAGTTACAAGTTATATATAGAAATAGGAAAATGTGACCTGCAATCAAGAAAAAAATCAATAAATAGAAACCTGCCCTGAGATGGCCCAGATGTTGGAGCTAGAAGATAAAAATGTGAAAGAAGCTATTATAAATATGTTCTAAGACTTAAAGGAAAATATAGTATTAATACATGGACAGGGAGTCTCAGCAGAGAAATGGAAACAAGCAAATAGAAACTCTAGAACTGAAATGTTTGTAACTAAAATGAACATTTTTTTGATATACTTAGCAGATTGGAGATGGCAGAAGTGTCAGTGAATTTGGAGAGTAAAAAAATCTTTGATTCTAATGTAGAGAGAGATAAATGTTGAAGAAAAGTTTGCCTATTTAACACATATGTTATTAGAATCCCAAAGGAGAAAATAATGAGAACAGAACAGAAAAATAAACAGATAATAGCCCCAGTTTTTCCAAACTTTATGTAAACATCATTTTATAGATCAAAGAAAAGCAGTAAACACAAACCCCAAGAAAATCACACTTAACCATATCATATCCACACTGTTAAAAAAATTTAAATGAGAACATCTTGGAAGAAGTAAGAGGAAAAAAATATTGCATACAGAGAAACAATAATATAAATAAAAGCTAATTTCTCATCAGAAATAAGAGAGGCTAGAAACAAAAAAATAACATCTTTAAAATGTAGAAACATTTTAAATTCAGGATTCTATATCCAATAAAAATAATCGTCAGAAATTAGGGGGAAATACAGACATTTTGAGATAAATGAAAGCTGAGAGATTTTGTTATAAGTGAACTTTCAGTGTGGGAAATACTAAAGGACTTTCTCTGGTTCAAAGAAACATGTCCCAGAAGGAAACTGAGATCTACCTAACTGAATGGAGAAAATTAGAAATCTTAAATTCTGATTAACATAAAGAATATTTTTCCTCTTCTTAATTTTCTTAACAGAAAACTGACTAACTTAAACAAAAATTATAGCATTGTAAGTTAATGCTTATAAGGATTTTTCAAAATAAAATTTAAAACACAGCACAAAATGTAGGGAAACCATGATATGGAGTAATATTTTTATAAAGTTCTTACATTTGCAAAATAGGAAGAGTTTAGTGTAGAGGGATATAATATTAATGTTATGTAGAATCTGATAACTTAAAGATGCATATTGTTAGTCCTAGAATAACCATTAAGAAAATAATAAAAAGAAGTATAAAAATCCAGTAGAAATAATAAAATTGTATGTTTAAAGCAAAGCCAATAAATAATTTTATTAAATTTCATTAATTAAATGCTGGATGGAAAACTTAAATCAACTATTTAAATAATTGCATTATGTTTCAGTAGATAAACATTCCAACTAAAGGGCAGAAGTTATGAAACTGGGTTAAAAATGACCATAATTCAACTTTATACTGTTTAAAAGAAATGCAATTTAAATAAAAGAATAAATAGAGACAAAAAGCAAAGGGACTTAAATAGATAAAACATGTAGCCATGATCATAAAAAGTAAAGTGGTTATATTAATATTAGACAAATA
>JAQZBX010103318.1:0-11068 GCA_029593785.1 Cabassous unicinctus | reverse complement strand
AAAAAAAAAGAGGAGGAAGGGAGAGGGGAAAGAAGGTCGACAGAAGGTTCCTAACTGCGGAAGCTGGGTGATGGGGACGGGACGGGTCGTGTGCTCTTCTCTATGCTTCGATGCATCTGAATGTTTCAGACCCAGTGTCTTGAGGGAGGAAAGCTATTTGTGCAGACAGGTGCTGATGCACGCCGATACAGAAAGAGCTGCAGGGCAGACCACTGGGCTGCAAGGTCTGCAGTGACTCGGGGCAGAGGATTGTCTTCAGGAGAAGATGGAGCTGAGCTGGGACAGGTGGAAATGTGCGTGAGTATGTGTGTGCGTGTTGGGGACAGTTGCAGAGGCTCCTGGCACATATTAGACGCTCAATGAGGAGTAAGGGGATTGTTAGGATGGCGATTGCCACTGTTCTGCCCGCAAGCCACGTGACGGAAATTCAGCAAAAGCTCTCATTCTCCCTCGAGACGTCAGAAGCCATTCAAGAGCCAGGTCCTGCCTCGTTCCAGCTCCAGGATGGAGAGGGTCAGCCTCCGATGCCCACCTCCTTGACGGGAGTGATGCTGGGAAGTGGGAACAGGAACGGGGAGCTGTCGCTGGCCCCCAGGCCAGGTAAGAGGACTCGTGATGCAAACTCTCCCGCACCGGGATCTGACCGGCCGGGGTGGCCGTCCCGCGCGGTCCTGGGGCATGCAGTGCACACCAAGGAGCAGGCGTGCCTTCTGCAAGCTGCTGTCCCTCTCCCTGACAGAACCAGCCCAGGAGCCTGCTGATGAAGCCAATTCGCACAAGTTCTTTGAAGGTTATTCTTTTACAAACGGTTCTGAAGTGCCACCACTTCTGCTGCTTGTCCACAGGAGACTCCAATAGAATGTGCCATTTAAAGTGAATAAAGAATATCCTCTTCAATAGTAGTGGAATCCATCAAGCTATCTAATGGGAACCTCCCAGAAGCCGTCCTTGGGCTGAGTGTTTTATGTAATAATCTCGTTTCTCCTTAGAGCCCTGAAGGACATATGATTATTTTCATTTTATAGTAGTGAGAACGGAGGTTCTGAGATGTTAAGTAATGTGCCCGAGACCACACAGCTAGTAAGTGGCTGGATCTGAACTTGAGCCTGCAAAGTCCACAGCTATACATTTTATATTTAAAACCTCACTGTATCACCATTTCTTCAGAATGCAATCTAATCTCATAAATTCTTTCAACTTTACTGTATGTTGGAAATTTTTCATAATAAAATGTTAGGAAAGGAAAACAAAAACAAAAAAACACCAAAACAACTTGGCTTCCAGATGCATCTTTACCGGAACTAACTTTAGAGCCTTGACGGGCCTTGGAAGGCTGGTTTGCCTCCTGGGGTCCTGCTTGGTGGGAAGGGCCCTGGCACGGGCAGCTCCCACACATGCAGCGCATCTCCCAGGGCAGCGCATTAACGTGGTCCCTCCAGGACGCCAGGTGCCCCGGGTGCTCCTGCCGCCCTCGGCAGGCTCCTCGGGACAGCAGAACGGGTCACACCACTCAAAGCAGACACAGCTTTCTGACCGAATGTTAAAGCATGAGACCCCTCAGTCCAGAATCTTCCCTCCAAGTTTCTTCTAAAACCAAATCAGCAAAACGATCCCACCTGTTGTATGTGCCTGTTTCCGTCATCATGCTGCTTATAAACTGCCTTCCTTTTAGCAATTCTTCCCAATTATTTTGTTCTAAGGCCACAATTAAGGGATCGCTGTTGTGGGGGCCCAGAGGCACCACCAGGTCCCGTTAGCCAGTCCCCTAGTTCGATGGCAGGTCCTGGCAGCAATTACTTAGCAACAGTAATGGGATACTTATCGGTCCATCAGGTGCCCTATCCAGGATGCAACATGCAATGTGAAAAGTTAGGCTCATGTATAATTTGCACAACTGTCTACTGAGTCTCACGTGGATGATAAAGGACAGGAAATTGCAGGACAGAGAAGGTACCAGGCTTCCAGAGTGTACTCAGGTGGCTTGCTGGACAGTGGCAACCATTAGCATCCCCAGCACTGCTTTTAACAATTAACAATAATGCGACACCACAGGTGCACACAGCACTTTACAGTTTGCAAAGCCCTTTCATGGCTCATGCCATCTAGGGGCAGGGCAGCAGGCGGGGATGACAATATTTTGCAGATGCAGGACCTGAGCTCGGAGGTGTCAGTGGTTGCCAGCTCCTGCCAAGGTGAGGCTCAGAACGGCCTCCGACCCTCTGACTCAGGCAGGGCGAGGGCCCAGCCCTTTCACTCCCTTCTGCTCTGCCACCTGGCACCTGCCTGCCCTTCCGCCTAGTGCCAGCTCCCTCCCTCAAAGGGGCTCTGATTGGCCAGTTTGGGTCACGTGTTCTCTCACAGACCAATCAATGGCAGGGGCTCAGCTCTGCCAACTAGCGGTGGCTCCCACTCTCGCCCATCCTGAGAAGTTGAGTAGCGTAAGGGACCTTTCCTGGAAGGAGCTGGAGCCTCAGTCTCCCCGTCCCTTCCCAGCCCACCCAGGCCTCAGGAAGGAGGGGCTCCTGGAAACCTTCCGCCCTTCCCTCCACCAAGGGCCCAGGACTACCTGGCTTCTGCAGGTCGTCCCCTGGGCTGCCTCTGGGCAACCAGGAGGTTTCCTGCCCCTCACCCTGAGGCGGCCATTCCTGGGACCAGGCTCCAGCCTGCACTTCCCTGCCAAGGCCCCAGTTCACAGGCACCCAGGGCTGCGCGGACCTCCCCTGCATGCTCCACGTGGAGTGTCCAGCCCCTCGCCAGTCTTCCCTCTTCCCCCCAGCTCGAGCTGCTGGGACCCCAGTGCGACTTGTGCCCGAGCCGGCCCAGGCCTGGATTTGACAGGCCAGTGCCCTAAGGGAGTGACGGTGGCAATGCTGGGAGTTCCCAGAGGTGGCCAGAGACCACGGTCTGCAGGGTTCATGTCCTGCTTGCTTAGTGACCACAACCCCAGCCATGCTGAGTCCCAGGGAAGGTGGGGGCAGTCCCGCGGGGGCTGTGAGGTCACAGCCAAGGCCAGGGTCCTGGCTGCTGGGGCACAGTGCAGGAGAGGCTCTGAGCTGCAAATGGGGTCAGTGCCGAGGCAAAGCAGATCAGTGCAGGGACCGGGGAGGCTTCAGAGGAGAGGCGTGGGCAGAAATGGAGGGGTCTGGTTGCTGAGTCCGGGCCCTGGGCTGTTGGGTGCAACTGGTCCCAGCAGGGATGCTGAGGATGGGGGCTGAACACCCAATAATTTCCAGCTGTCTACATCTGCTCTGAGACAGGGTTTTAGAAAAGAATGGGGTTTGCAGCGAAACTGAATTTCTTCTTTGTTGCTAAAAATTTGCATGCCTTACGGCAGTTGAGTTCCTCTCCCTGAGCCCAGTTTGCTCGCCTCTAGACTGGGCCCTGTCGTGCCCACCTCACCGGCTTGTCACCAGAGAATAGATGACATACCACGAGCCAGTTGCCTGCTGCAGACACCACCACATCTGTTGGGCACTCGGGGGATCCTGCCTCTGCCCCCTCGCGTCCAAGCGTGTCGTCGTTCGCCCCCAGTGCCTTCTAGAAGTGATCAGACAGCCCACGAAGCACACGGCCACCCAGATGTGGGTGCCTCCTGCCTCACCTTGCAGGGCTTGAGCCATGCTTCCCAGAGGGGAGGCCTGAGCTAGGGGGTGAACTGCGTCCTCATCCTCAGGACCCCAGAACGTGACCTGCTTTGGAAATAGGATCTTTGTAGGTGGAATTAGTCAAGAGGAAGCCAGAGTGGGGTCAGGCTGGCCCCTAATCCAGTATGCCGGGGTCCTTACAAGGGGAGAGACAGCCAAGGCCCAGAGAGAAGACCTGTGTGGAGATGGAGGTGTTGATTTGGGCGGTGCTGCCGCAGGCCAGAGAACACCAAGGACTGCCGGCCACCGCCGGGAGCCAGGGAGAGCCCTGCCCACACCTTTTTTTTTTTAAAGATTTATTTATTTTATTTTATTTATCCCCCCCTTGCTGCTTGTGCTGCTGTGTCCATTCGCTGCGTGTCTTCTCTATGTCTGCTTATCTCCCCCTTGCTGTGAGGTCTTGCCGCATCAGCCCACGGCGCCGCGCGAGCTGGCCTGCCCTCACAAGGAGGCGCCGGGAAGCGAACCTGGGGCCTCTTATATGGTAAACGGGTGCTCCATCCATTGAGCCACACCCGCTTCCTGCCGTGAGGTTGCTGCATCAGCCCACCGCAGGACGCGAACCCGGGCCTCCCATATGGTAAACGGGGGTTCTATCCACTGAGCCACACCCGCTTCCCGCCTGCCCACACCTTGCATTTGAACTTCTGGCCCCACCCCAGAACCCGGGGGTGGAGGCTGAGGGAGGGACTTGGAGAAGGCCTGGGGGGAGATCCCCAGACCCCTCGCTGGTTGGTGACTCCTGAGCCAGAGGGGAGCTCCCTTCTTGAAAGAATCCCATTTGCAGGCCACCAGAAGGCTCACAAAGCTGTTTATTTTCCCACCTATGAAAAACAAATGGCATGGTGCAGGGAAAACCCGGGCATTCCATTAGTGAACAGACTTGGGCCACACACAAACCCATCAGGACTGTGTCGTTACCATCCTTCTTTTCTTAAATGAAGAAGGGCAATTTGCTCCCCAAGGCATTTTGTCATGTGGCTCCTGGGAGGAATTTATGGCACCTGCTATTCAACAGCAGCTGTATCTTTAGAATTGGGCATACAAAATCTGATTGACCAAAAAGTACCAAAATGTCTAATTTCATTCAATCAGGGCAAGATCTGGTTTTTTTTTCTTCTTCTCCTGGCTTTTGGACTAGCTGCCCCCTGAAAAATGGCTCTCTTTCCTTGGTCTTTAGCAATGCCCAGCCCTCAGGCAGCAATAGGGTGCAATATTGAACCTTTGCATTAAAAAATAAGCAACGTTTTCATTCAAACAGTTGAGTAATTGGACTCATTATTTAAACACCAAAATACATCAGATGGACTTATTCATCTGGCCCAGCTTACTACATGCCAGTCTAACACTACAGACAAATACATAAACTTAAGAAATGTCTGGGTGGTACATAAGTCTTTTGGAGCAACGACTTGGCCTGGAGGTGCAGACTTGGCTATAATATGGACCAGCCCTCAGAACCAGTACTCAGAGATGAAGATGTGAACGTTGACCACATTTCGGTGGGAAACTACACCCCCAACCACGAAGTTCATCTCCAGCTTCAGGGTGGCATGAAATGGGCCCACGATGGGCCGCACTTGACGCACAACACCTGGGGAGAGAGCAGAGGGTGCCTGGAATTAGCAGGGACCGTGGCAATGTTGAGATCTGAGCAGTGGTTTCCCTTGAGGGATTTCAGGGCTGAACCCTCAGCCAGATGCTTGGTGCCCTGCATAAACTGCCCCTCCATGTGGTCACCCCTGGTTCTGCTTCTACCTTCTGGTGACAGGTGACAGTGAGCTCACCCCTTCCTGAATCACCCTTCTGTCTTGAGCCCTGGATGGAAGGGGACCTATGAGTGGGGTCCCTGGGGCAGAAAGCGCTAACTCCTGCTGTCCCGGAGCTGGTTTCCTCTGCTCTCACCATCTACCCCACGGCCTTAAAAGAGTCTAGAAAGGGTCTGACATGGGGCAGATGCCACTGAACCTGTCTCCCTCCCTCCTGCCCTTGGGGGGAAGTGCCACAGGTTTGATTGGCTTCCCTGTGATGTCTGAAGATTGCGGTGGGGTTTGGAGCCCCCTTCTCCGGGTGGAGCAGTCCTGATTCCCCACGTGACATGGCCCTGGACCCCTCACTGACCTCCATGGAGAGTGACCCGTGAGCTCAGGGTGAGTGTCTGTGAGCGAGAGGTGGCTGGGGCAAGGGTGGCTCAGAGCAGCGGGTCAGGGTGGCCAGGGCAATCAGAAGGCCAGCTGGCGGAGGGGAGACAGTTGTTGGGTCTGGGGGCACAGAAACCTGCTGTGAAGCTGCTGGGACTGGCAGGGAATTCTGTGCTTGGTGCCCTCCCCGGCTTGGGCTCAGGAAAATCTCAGCTGGGCCAGGGCGGAAGGGGGAGAACTCCCGGCGTTCCACAGATTGGCTGGGGAGCGGAGCCGGGTGGTAAGAGATGCGATTCCACAGCTGTCCCCGAGCCGCCACCCGGCCATCTCCAGGTCGCTGGGCCAGGCCCTACCGGCACCGCCTTGCCTCTGCAGGGTGGCCAGAGGCTCGCGGGGACGCTCCTGCATTCAGGGACGAGGCGGGACTGAGGGGAGACCAGGGCTGCCTCTCTGGGCCTGCGATTCCTCAATGAGCATGCAGGCGCCCCGGCCCAGCGTCTACTCAGGTGTGAGCTTCAGGTGTGTGGGTAGGCCTCCCCTACCAAACTCGAGGGCTCCACGTCTCCACTTTCCTCAGCAGGCCCCGGGGACTGTTCTCAGTGCTACAAACCCGGGTTCCAGGCCAGCGGGGCACCCATGCTCGGCTAAAGTCTGAACATTGTCCAGCAGGGCTGAGAATCGAGAAGGGGGTGCTAGGAGCAGTCGGGGAAGGCTCCTTGGAGTAGGCGCCTCTCCCAGCAGAGTCCGCAGTGAGCAGAGTAGGGCAGGGACCCCTGGCAGGTGTAAAGACTGATGAAGGAAGCAGCAGCCCCTTTTCTCTGGTATGAGGACGCGCCCAAAGCCCTGTGGCCGCTGTGGTGTGCTGGTAAGTGCTGACCACCGGCTCTCTGGTGGTGCCACTTGCCGATTTCCTGGCCCACAGCTACCGTGTGACATCACTGAAGGCGGAGCTGGGATGAGCTGTGCACCATCGGCTCTCATGAGCCAGAGCCAGATGATGCCTTGAGCACAGGCTTCTGGCTCCCAGAACTGAGAGACCAGAGATTTAAGTCCCTGGTTTGCTCTATTACGGGAGCCCTAGAGGACTGAGACAGAGCCTGTGCCTTTGCCATCCACCGAGGGATTGCCACGTCAACCTGCTGACTCCAGGATGGTTTCTGCAAACAGCACTGCAGCAGCCTCAGGGAATGGGCAGTGTGTGACAGCAGCGTCTCCCAGGCCACCGGGTCCAGCCGGCAGTGGACGTGGGGAGGAGCCGCAGAGCACGACAGCCTTCTCCCCAGTGGCTAGTGCCCGGTCAGGGACAGCAAGGTCATGCTCAGGAAGGAGAGTTTGGGCCCGGCGCCCCCCTTTCACTCTCCGAGCTTGTTTCATGTTTCAGATGTGAAAGGCCCGGCAGCCGGGGTGGGCCCCAGACGGCTTCTCGGGGCTGCTCTCTCAGCAGCCGCAGGCTCTGGCTCTGGGGGGCGGCAAGCCCGGCTTCCAGGCTGTTAGTGCCCTTTCTGTCTGCCATCCAGTGATGACACCACAGCTCTGTCCTGTTTGGACACCAATAAACATCTGCAACTCGGGGCAAAAGATGTGGACTTGTCACCACCCTCGCTACACCAGTGGCTCCTGATGGTGTCACCATCTCGCATCTGATGATGTCACTCCCCTCGCTGTGCCAGTGGCTCGTGATGACCAGGCCATTCCTGCCCACCCTCCATGGGCACAGCCCAAACACTCTGCCCCTTGCCCCCTGCAGTCCCCCTCAGTGCCCTGTCTCCTCCCCCCAGGCCTGAGGCAGCCAATGGTATCAGCCAGCCACAGTGGCCCGGGTTTCCTGCTGCCGTCAGCTCCACAAGCTACAGTCATATATGTATTTAAATAAATATGCAGGCTTTCGACGGTTCAGATGCCCACAGAAGGTTCTGGGCCGACCTATGTGTGCCAGGCCCCAGGACAAATAAGCATAGTGAGACGATGATGGCCTGTTCCTTGGGGGGCTCTATCTGGGGACAGAGAAGGAAAGAGAAAAGGCTGCTGTGGGAGCTGGCTGCCAGGACGGGGGTGGCAAGCGGGCTCCAGCTGGCTCTGCCCGGGGCGAGCGGCTCACAGCGCTGCTGGGGAACGGTGGCTTTGCAGGAGTCTTACCCACCTGGGTCAGTGGTCGTCTGACCTGGGTGCGTTTCTTAGCCTGAGTCTCAACTTCCTATTCTGTGAGAGCCACCGGCAACATCAGAATCAAAGCAAACACGGGGCCATTTATTCCCCGCCCCCTCAGAAATGGCTCCTGGATCTCAAACAGCCTTCCAAGATTTAAATGTAAACTGCTTCTCAGCTCAGGTAGGGCTGGGCTCCTGCATGATCAAGCAGCAAGCATTTTTGTTGGATTGGTTTTTAACGTTCTATAAGAAAGGAAAGCCCTGAATGTGTGGAAAATGTTTGTATCGAAATACATCAGGCGCTTCCTGAGGTTTACCCTCTAGAATGGCTAAGTACTAGAATCCTGTGCTGATGGCCAATTATTCAGTCTAAATGGCTCAATGGAGATAAAAGAAGAGAAGGGCTGTTAGTGAGAAGAGTAAGGGCAAGGCTGGCTGGGTCAAATGACTGATGGGGTTGCATTCAGGGCCTGGATTTTCTTGGGCTCTTTGCATTTAACAAGGAAAACCATTAAGGCTGAACAAGTAGGGATTCCCTGAGGGTTAGGCAAAGAAACGCAGGAGTGCACACAGCAGCCCATCCAGGAGTGACGTCCCCTCCCGCCCTCCAGAATCAGCTTCTCTATCCCTCCCTCAGACCTGAACTCCAGGCTGAATCTCCACCTCTATGCATAACCCCATGTAACCCAGGCCACGCCCATTCAGAGGACCTGACCACGGCTCCTTCAGCCTAGCCACACTGCTGGGTGGACATGTTCCTTCCTTCCCAGGCTAGAGCAAGCATGAGCTCCACCTCCTTGACCTCACCTTGACTAAACCCAGAACCTTGACTAAACTCCTGATACCACTTCTTTCTTCACAGCTTTCCTGCTCCCCCCATCCAATCATCCATCCACCCACCCACTCATCTATCCATCTGCCCATCCAACTGTCCATCCATTCGCCCATCCACTCACTCACTCATTGATCCTTTGATTGATCCATCCATCCATCCATCCAATATTGATCACTCTAAATGGGGGAGGTTTAAAAAAGGTTCTACAGAGGAGCCAACAATTAAGTTGGATTTTCAAGATAAACAGGAGCCAAGGAAGCAGGAAAGCCATGTGATAAGCCCCAAAGCATGAAGGCTCAGGCCAGTTCTGGGAAGGGCTGATTCTGGGGAGAGACAGTCAGGAGATGAGGAGGATGAGGTGATTAAAGCCTGCTCCAGGGGACCTTGCCAGCCCACAGAACCAGGAAGCTGGGTGGGCAATCTCCGTCACCAGTGCGAGACGACCATGTTCTTGTGGAACCAACGACAACCTCCAGACTGCCAGGAAGCCCTCTCCTCTCCAAGGAGGGAGAGGGGGGACACTTGGTCCCCACATGTGGCTCAAACACTAGCAAGCCTCCACTAGGTGCCCAATTCCACCCATTCGTGTGGCTCTACAGACCTTTATTTGGCGCCCATTATGTTCCAGGGGGACCAGCTTGATGCTTCCTCCTCTTTCGTAAAACCTGCCCTGGCCCTCCTTTGGGTCTCTCTCCACTGCAACGCCACGTCCACCCATCACAGGGAGGTTCAAAGCCGGCCTCTCTGTTCAGGGGCAGGTCTGCTTCGTGTTCATCTCTCTCCTACCTGTTCCCCACTCAGGGTCTGGGACAGGCACACAGAAGGAGCTCGGCAGTGTTTACCGAGTGGAATGCAGATGAAGATGTAAGAAGGAGAGAGAAGGAGAGAGAGAGAGGAAAGAAAGGAATGCAGTCTGCACGGCTCCCATAATCTGGGAAGGGAAATAAAACTTTGTCCTGAAGGCAAGGGGAGCCCAAGGCAGGGGCCGAGGGAGGGGGTGCACGTCCTCATGCCTGGCTTACCCATCCTCCCCACTGGGGAGTTGCCTCCCCACCTTTCCAGAAGCCCCAGGTGAAAAAGGCCACGGTGCTGAGTTCAGCCACGTTAATCTTCCAGAGCCTCATCCTTGGCATTTCTGCTTCGGGTCTCAGACGCTGAAGGTATTCCTTGGCGTGTCTGTGCCTCTTGAAGATATAATTAAGCCTTTTTTTTTTCCCTTTGAAAAATGCAGCCCCCTCGGGCAAGACCTTCTGTCTTGTCTCTGCTTTGCAGATTGCAGCCGAGGTGCCCGGGCTCCTTCGAGCCTGAGCACGAAGCACCCGGGTCCGTCGGGGACCCCCCTCCTGGGGCCTGGGGTCCACATTCCTGGCCCCTGAAGCCGCCACCCACTTCTGCAGTTTGAGGGTGCATTTGACTGTCCGTCGGTCACCCCCAATGAGGAAAGCCAGCCACGGGGCCACCGGCATGAGCGCGACGCCTTGGACACGAGCCACTGGCTCCTACAGCGGCCTGGAGTCAGAGCTCTGGCTTCCTAGTTTGGTCCTGCCCCTGGCCAGCTGAGTGGCCTTGGGCAGGTCACCGCCCCTTTCTGAAGCTCAGCCTCCAACACAAAAGTCCTGGGATTCTAACTGAGCACAATGGAGTGGCCAGGATCACAAAGAGCATTTCCACAAACAAGGTGATGCATCAGGAGACTACGGACTATCTCAGGCGAATGGAAATTTAAAAAAAAATTTTTTTAAAGATACTTAGATTACATAAATGTTACATAAAAAATGTGGGTTAATGGAAATTAACTATGTGTTTCTTAAAAGATAGTGATTCGAGTTAGAAAATGCAGAGGTAAGAGTTTTTAAGTGAAAGCTTCACTCAGCATCGTAAGAAGAGTAAGGAGTTATTGATCCCTGACATGAGGTTAGAGAGTTCACTGTTTCCTGTGTCTCCCTGCTATGGTGTAAGGCCCGAGGCCGAGCGTTTGTCTTTCTTGATTGCTTGGTATCCCTGGTTCTTGCAGTGTAGTAGGTCCTTGGTCCTACTCTGTGCCTGACACATAGAAGACACTCGATAAATAGTTGTTGAATGAATGCATGGACTAAAGATGAGAGCATTAAGCACAGTTTATGAAGTTGAAAATTATCACCCCAAAATAAGAGCATTTGGAAAAAATAGAGATAATTAAAGGTTACCGAGTTTTCAGGTGTCAACCAACTGGAGGGAGAAGAAGGGAGCTGGGCCTCATCCCTGGCCTTGGCGTCTACCACATGGAGCCACGAGCAGGGAGGAAGGTGAGGAGGGAGGAGG
>JAQZBX010103317.1:0-11064 GCA_029593785.1 Cabassous unicinctus | reverse complement strand
AAAAAGAAGACGAGCAGACACACAGAGCACACAGTGAACAGACACAGAGAGCAGACAGCAAGCGCAAACAACGAGGTGGGGGGAAAAATAAAAAAATAAATCTTGAAAAAAAATAAACAAACAAGCAAAACAAACAAAAAAACCAACTCAGGGAAACTGATGTGTCTCAGTGGTTGAGCACCGGCTTCCCACATACGAGGTCCCTTCAATCCCAGGCCTCCAGTACCTCAAGGAAAAAAAAAAAGGAAGGATATACTTACTTCATCACCTATGTCAACATTAGGAACTATTCACACAGAACATTTCTGTTATTTTATTTCATTTTATTTTATTTTATTTTTTTAAAAGATTTATTTATTTACTTGATCCATTTTAACGCCCCCTTCCCCATTTGCTGTTTTGTGTCCATTCGTTGGGCAATTCTCTGTGTCTGTTTCATCTCTTCTCATCCTCCTCCTCCAGTCTTCACCAGGATTCGATCCTGGAGACCTCTGATGTAGGAGAGAGGTGTTTTGCCATCTGCGCCACCTCAGCTCCTATTTCTGTTATTTTAGACACAAGTATTTCCAAAATATAACTATTATGTGTATTTTTCTTTGAGAAGCATTTTTTTCTGAAAGAAGGTCAGTTATTTAGCTCATTAAAGGAAAATTATAATTATAATTTTCTCTGCATGATTTTTTTTTTTATTAGTAAAGAATATTTTAGTGTAACCACGAAATGAAGTGCCATTTCTCAAGTATTTTGCTGATTTATAAGTCGGCAGTATCTTCATCTGCCTAGTCTATGAAAGGCCACGGAAGCTTTAAATAAACTCAACTGCTGAGCTGTGTGCTTCCCTTATCCTTTTCACCTCGACCTCTATATTTTCATAACTTTAATGACTTAAAGCAAACAATGCTGTATCATTGATTTGAAGATCCGGTGATTAGAATCCCGATGAGCAGTCATTGGGATTGAAAATGCTTTCTTAAATCTGGTCTCTGAGTTGAAAGTGCACCCACTTCCGCAGGAGCAGTCCTTTACCTTGGAGGGGAAAGATGGGTTAAACTTAAAGGAGGCAGTAGGAGCTAATCATTCAGAACAGAGTGAAAGCAAGAAGGAATTCTAAAAATAATACCTTCTCCTTCAAAAATGAAGCAGTCTGCAAGAAGCAGAGTCGGAGAGCTTATTAGCGTGACTCCTTTGCCCTCTGCCGCTGACGTTCTCAGTTTAAATCTTGGCACAATCCTAAAATGGGAGCTAGCTCTGCAAAGGTAAAAAGAATTGAGGACACCAAAGAACGCGTATCAGGTAAGCTTAGTGGCACAAAATTAAGTCGCACTTCCATATCGTGTTAGGGGTGCCTCCGACCTTTGCATTCATGTTGCTGTGCACAAGATAACTGAAAAGGAAGCAGCCAGATAGAGTCATCGCTGGCAGCCTTCCTCTCACTCCACCGCTTTGTCACTTTGTGGTATCAGTTGCTTTAGGAGGAACAAGGGGGAAAGGGAAGGTTGCCAAGGCATCCGATTGTATGTACACGTCAATTCCATTTTCTGTGCCCTTTATGCAAAGTAGGCCCTTGCTACAGATCCCATTTCCTCCTAAAAAGCTTGCCAACCAGATCAATCTCATGCCTTTCAACCAACCCTGCAAATTGTTTTAATTCATATTGTTAACCCCATGACCTGTGCTACATGATAGATCCCCTCCTTCTTTCTGCTTTCCTTTTCCTTGTCTTTCAGTCCTCAAACATTTGGGGGCCCTGTACTAGATGCTAGAGATATGCAGAAGATCAGAACATTCCCTGCCCTTGAACTATTCTCACTCCAGTGAAGGAGACAGAAAAAAATTAATAAAGCAGTTTGTCGGGAAGTGGATGTGGCTCAACTGGTTGGGCTTCCGTTTACCATATGGGAGGCCCTGGGTTCGATTCCCGGGGCCTCCTGGTGAAGGCAAACCGGCCGCATGACGCGGTGAGCGAGCTGGCGCAACAAGATGATGCAACAAAGGGAGACAAGCAGACACAGAAAAATGCACAGCAAATGGACACAATGAGCACAAGCAGCAAGGGAGGGATAAATAAATAAAAATAAATTAAAAATAAATAAATAAAATAAAGCAATTTGTCATAGTTCCTGCTCATATTGGAAGTAGCGTTTAATCTTCGGATCATAATGAAGAGCCCTATGCCCAATGCCACCTACAAAACATGTGCTATTTATAAATGTCTGATTTCCATGATAAATAGATATATCATTTCAGAAGAGGCCATCCGTGCCAAGCAAGACAAAAGCGTTTCAGGTACTAGCTCATCTTTCCCGGGCCCACTTTTTAAAAGAAAGTCCTTCTCTGAAAGGGTATGTCCTCCAGGAGAGAGGCAGCTCCAAGAACTCTGGCCTTTCTTACCGGTTTGGAGCACTTCTGTGGGGAATGCCTTCTCTCTTCAAAAGGCACACTCCCAGCACTGTCACCTACTAGCGGAATGAATTTGGGCAGTCTCTTTCCATATCTATGAAATATGGATAATGCTTCTTTCCTCATAGGGTTGTTGTGATATTTAAAATGGAATACTGGAACACACAGTGAGTGTGCAATAAATGAAAGTGGCTATTAGCACAGAGGTAGTCTACCATCTCCCCTCGTTGTAAGCCCCCTTCCTGAAGAGGATGGAGAGAGAAGGCCTGGCTAGCAACGTTGCTTTCCAGACAAAGGCGGGGCCTTATAGGCATTGTGGCTGGGAAGCAATAGAAGCAGAGCCAGGGTCTTCTGAGAAATTCCTCCATTTTTTACAACAAAGTGCCCTGCTGCAGCAGGGCCTGTAGGGCATAAGCACATCGCAGCATCTGGCTACCAGAAAATTAGAACTGAAGGGGTAAGTGCCAGAGACCAGAAGAGGGACCAGAAGGGATGAGAAGTTTACTGGCTTATAGATAAGCTTGTAAACAAAATCATAGAAAGCACTGGGTTGTGTTTATTTATCCCCTGATGGGTAACCCTCAAATCTTTTTGCTTTTAGATGTTACAAATTCATCTCACTGCACCCATGAGTCTCAGAGAAAGTAAGTTCCCTTGCTTGGATAAATCTTACCTTTCCTATTGCCTCACAACCATACAACTGTCAGGCTCCTTTCCCTTTCCACACCCTTCCTCAAGGGTCCAGAAATAATTCTATACAGTACAATTTGGAAATCAGTGCCATGATGCAGTGTTGGGAATCTAGTTCGTGTGCTAAAGCTCAAACATCATTTCTACTTCAGCAAAAGATCACTCCTGCAGTGCTTTGGTCAGCTATAGCTGTGTAACAAATTACCCAAAACATAGTGGCTCAAAACAGCAAATTTTATTTGCTCCTGAATCAGGCACAGGTCAGCTGAGCACTTCTGCTTTCTGGGGTGTCAGCTGTGGTCATTGATTCAGCTGCATTCAACTAGTGGCTATGCTGAGTTGGAAGGTCCAAGAAGGCTTCACTCACATGTCTAGTGCCTCAGTTCTCTTCCATGTGGATTTTTTCTCTCCATGTGCCTAACCTGGGTTTCCTCACAGCATGGTGGTCTTCAGATACTCAGACTTAGATGGCCACTGGCTTTCAAGGGAAAACATTTAAGGAGCAAGGGCAGAAATTGCAGCTCTATTAAGGTCCAGCCTCAAAAGTTACACACCTCACTTCCACTGCATTCAACTGAGCAAAACAAGCCACAGGATCAGCCTAAATACAAGGGGAGGGTCAATAGGCCCCACCTCTCCATGGAAAGAATGGCAAAGAATTTGCAGCCATCTTTTTATCCTCCCCTGAGATGGCTCCCTTTTCTGTTTCCTCATTGTTTTTTGTTGCTGTTTATGCTCGTTGTCTGCTCATTGTTTTTTGCTCATTGTCTGCTTGGTTTTTTTTTCCTTAGGTTGTACCAGGAACTGAACCTGGGACCTCCCTTGTGGGAGACAGGCGCTCAACTCCTTGAGCCACATCTGCTCCCTGCTTGTTTGTTTTTCCTCAATTTCTGCTCGTTGTTTTTTGTTTTCTTTAGGAGGCACCAGGAACCGAACCCAGGACCTCCCATGTGGGAGGTTGGCACTCCACTGCTTGAGCCACATCTGCTCCCCCTGCGGCCATTTTTAATCTACCACACTCAGGGCAGCCTTCCCTGATCTCTGATTTAAGTCACAGACTGCTACAGTCTCTCATTTGCCTCCTTAATTTCTGCTTCATGCCATTTATCACAAGATGTCTCCCTCACAAGAACACAGTCTCAAATGAGGGCAGGCACAGTGTCTATTTCAATTCACTACTGTTTCCCCTTGTTTAGAGGAGTGCCTCTTGCATTGTGGGCTCTTGAAAAATATTTGTTTGGAGGATGAGAGAAAAGGATACAACAGTATCAGGATAATGGAAAAACACACTTAGGGTAACTCAGAATGACATACTATAGTTCACCCGATATAGTTCTTTGAAGACAAAAAATGAAATAGTGCCCCAAGCCTTGGAAATTTGTGTCCTCTGTGCTACCACATCTCTCACTAACCACCCAGGAATCCAATACTTGCTGTATCTTCTACAATAAAGAAATGCATCTGGTATGTTCTACTTTAGCATTTCTGTACTAGAGTTTTCAGAAGTATCGATATTTTTTAACTAGTTTGTTTTCTTTTAATTGTGAAATTAAAGCCATCTCTTCTAAGAAGGCCTAAGAAAACAGCAGTACCTAGAAATGCTAAACATATCTACCCATCCACCCTGGGTAGCCTCATTCTTGAGTGTGACTATCCAACATTTTTATATTAGCTTATTTAATCTACTAAAGGACTCTAAAATGCGTGCAAATTGGTCTGTGTTTGACTGCAAAACACTTACCTTAGTGCTCGCCTAGGCTGAGGACCAGCTGTGTAAGTTGCGGAGCTCAGTGCAAAATAAAAATGCAGGGTGTCTTAGTTTGCTAGGGCTACTGTAACAAAATACCACAAACTGGGTGACTTAAAGCACAGATATTTATTATCTCACAGTTCTGGAGACTTAAAATCTATGTTGGCAGAGCCACACTTCCTCTGGAGTCAGTAGGGTCGGATCGGTTCCACGCCTCTCTCCTGGCTTCTGGCTGCATCTTCCCAGAAAGACATGGTGCTCTCTGTCTCAGTTGTCACATGACATGCTTCCCTCTGTGTTCAAATTTCTTCTTCATATAAGGACACCAGTCAAACTGGTTTAAGGGACCCCCTATTCCAGTATGACCTCATTTGAACTTGCCTAATTCCATCTGTAACCACCCTCTTCCCAAATATGATCACATTCCAAGGTCCTGGGGATTAGAACTTCAACACAATTCAATTCATAACACAGGACATCTTGTTAAAAAATTATTAAGAATTTCAAGATAGTAACAGCCAAGCATTCAAGCAAGGAGAGGGCCTTTCTAAGCCGGGGGCCTGGGGTGACCCCAATTCATATGCCCGTGAAGCTGGCCCAACCTATACTAAAAGTGCTTCCCCAGAAAAATGCTGTCTTGTAATTTCTGCTTATGTCTGAAAGCCTGATTTTTCTTTTTCAGCCACTAAACCAATCATCCTTGAAACTTATCAAAGTGATATCCTAATACGTTCTTGTTAGGAAATCCCTCCTGACTGAGGCCAAGTTCATATGAATTATGTCTACCCTTGAGTCACAAGAATGCAAGCTCCTTGAAGGCAGGATTTGTGTTCATATTTATTTATTTTGAGGTTTTTGGTTTTTTTTAATCACACATCCCCAGTGATAAGAGTAGTTCCTGGAGTATATGAGGTCCTCAATAAATAATTGTTGACTAGATAAATGTAGTGATAGCAACATTTTATTACCCTAACTGAAAATTGTCATTCCAACAAATAATTTTTGCATGCTAAAATGAAAATATGATTTAAATTTTTCCATATTGTAGTCAGTTCTCTTACATGATATTTGTAAAGGTGATCCATCTAATTATTACTCAAATAGAACTGCTAACTTCTGTTAACCAAGACATGGATAGGAGAGGGGAGTCAGAACACTCAGTAGCTACAGGCTTTTTTAAATACAGGGGGGCTTGGGAAGGACACCCTCTAAGAAGTTAGAAATGAAAGGAAAAAAAATGCCCTCATGGGGTTAAATTATTAGTATGCATACAGATGTACAAAGTAAGCTGAAAAAGAGAGACTGGTTTCTAGGCTGGAAAGATTGTCTCCATGGAAAATTTAAGAAGGAACGCTATCAATAGTGGACTGTCAACTGAAGAAGCATCATCATCATCATCAACATTGTCTTCTTCATTATCAAAACAAAGGTTACCATTTGTTGAGTTCAGATGATGGGACAAATGATGTATATACCTTTCTCTCTTGATTTTCATAGCAACCTGATGAAGGAGTTGTCCTGTGAATTGAAATGATATTCGTCTCAAAAATGTTGCACACATGTTGACCACAGTTAGAATGCAAATGAATTGAGAAAAATATATTTGTAACAAATGATGACAAACATTCATGCAAGAACATGTTGTGGACTTGCTTGAGGCCTGCCAGAGGGACACTCCCTTGATAAGGACATCGGAAACCCCTGAGGCATAAAAACCCAAGGCAGCCATTCTGGTGAGTGTCAGGAAGAGGCAGGCTGGCCCCAGTCACTCCCTCTTGGCTCCAGGGTGCTTGCTGTGCTGAGAAGCTTGCCGCTGCATCACCGCCAATGCCTCCCGGGATGGCTCAGGACCCTCCAGTGATGCCACATTAGATCGGCTCCTGAGACCTCTACTTAAAGGTACCCATCTACCTGTGTCAGCCCACAGGCCAATGGACTTCAGAGACTCTGGTAGTCTCCACCTTTAAATGTGTTATGTGCCCTTGATCCAATTCTTTTGTATTGGTTGTGTTGTCAGCTTGCAATTAAGCAAGGAAATAAATTGCATTGAACATCCAAATTATATCAAATCTGCTTTCGATTTGTGATCATTTTATTACAATTTTATAACATTTACACAAGTTATTATGTCCATTTGCTTGGAAGGAAATTCACACTCCAGATAACTCAGTTACCTCCAAAACCCATCCTCAATAATTATGATGTATTACAGGGGTTGGTAAACTTCTGAAAATAAATATTTTAAAGCTTTGCAGGCCGTATGGTCTCTGCTGAAACTTCTCTACTCTGCCATTGTAGCATGAAAGCAGCCATAGATGACACATAAACAATGACTATGTTCCAATAAAATTTTATTTATGAACATTGAAATTTGAATTTCATATACATTTCATGTGTTGCAGAATCTTCTTCTTTTGCTTTTTTCCCCCCAACTGAAGCGGGCTAGTAAAAGAGGGAATCAATAGATGGATCTGGAACCTGGCAAGAAGTCCACATGGACATTGATAAACCCAAGATGGCTGCTGGAAGACCCTCATGAGATTCTGCCATTCAGAACAAGATTTCCTCCGGAAGCCAGGATAAGCCCTGGATATACTCCAGGGTCATTATCATTGGGCCCTCTTGGGGGATTGATGGGTGGGGTAATCAATCAAAACAGCAAACAGCTCGGACTCTTCCCATGTCATTAGCAAAGGGGTGGAATAATTAATGGTTTAAAAAGCAAGCACAATACAAAAAAGAACAAAAAAAGAAAGAAAAGGAAAAAAAAGCAAGCACAAAGGCCGAATAACTTTCTCTCTCTCTTGCCTTTGGACCCCTGTTCTGGCCTTCTTTGCCCCTGCCTGGATCAATACACAAGTAAAACCTGGGCATTTATAATCTATAATGGGAAATCATAGTCTGTAAATAGATCCTCTTTATCACTCTTCAGCCCCTTCCTCTCTACCTGGAACCCATGATCTGTTATTTCCTCATATTTATCTTCTCTCCCTAATTAAATTACTGGCCTAATCAACCCGATGTCATTTCTTGTAGCTTAGTCAAGAACCTAGACAAAATCCGGTGGCACAACCATTTAAAAAGGTAAACAACTATTCCTAACCCCCAGGTTTATAAAAACAGGAATGGAGCCAGATTTGGCCCAGAGGCCAAAATTTGCCACCCCCTAATATGTTATGTCTCAATTTTTTCATGGATGCCCAAATCGGCATTATCCATCTAAGCACAATCCCAGGGAGAGGGACTCTTTCCCAGTCGACTAGAGTCTACCAAGAAGATGGATATGTTCGTACTAATAGCAAATATTTACTGGGTACAAACTATGTGCCCAAGCATACTGCTAGGCATTTTACTTAAATTATCTTGTGTCATCTTCACAGAAATGCCATGAAGCAGGTAACTATAATTTTACCCTCTTTACAGATAAATTGAGTCATAAGTATCTTGTCCAAGTTCACGCAGCTAGTTCGTGGTTGAGTGGGGGCTGGAATTCATCTCTATCTCTAAGGCCTTAGGTTAAACTATGGTGCTGACCTACATTCCATTAAACTTTTACTTTTAGGCCTTCTCTCCCCTTCATTTTTGCTCTTTAACCCCACAGGCCTTCTCCCAGTTCCTCTACAAGGCCCAGTTCGATCTGCCTTCGCTTCAGCCAAGCCCAGTGCCTTGAATGTTGTCCCATGGATCTTTTTCGGAGTCCTCTTCATTCTTCAGGTATCAGCTCAAATTTCTCCTCCTTAAGGAAGCCTTCCCTGATCAATCAAAAGAAGCAACACATACACATATGGACACTCTCATCATCCTATATCCCATCTGTTCTTATAACACATATTTCTATCTGAAAATTTGAAACAATCTTATCCATTCAAGTATTTTGTCTCCCCACTAGACTGCAAGACCTTGAGTGTATCCATCTTTTACCACTGTATACAGAGTACCTATAGTACCTGACACAGAGTAGGTTCTCAATAAATATTGGTTCTAACTCCATGTTCTGATTCATACTCACCAGGTAGCTCTCAAATTCCCCTGTAGTTCTATCTAATGCGAGAGACTTGCTACTCACAGGGAAACTTCTCGACCCCGTATAGGGTGAATTTTTGCAGGAGAGCAAGAATTATTCTGCTTATGGCGTGATTTCCAAGGAATCTTGATCATAGTGTGTGAATCCCTGATCGTAGCACACAAGCACCACACGAGTACTTCTGGTCTGAGAGTCACATTTTGCACTGTAAATTAATGGATCGACATTCTGTTACCGGATTTAGTCCAGGTTCTTGACTTATGCTGCAGAAATGAATTTCAGAGCATGTCAGGTGAGTGAGGCCAGCAATTTATTAAGGTAGGGAGAGAAGAGAAATGGGAGAAAATAACACATCACGAGTCCCCAGTAGAGGGTAAGGGGCTGAAAAATGATAGAGGGGGCTGATTTATAGACCACAATTTCTCATTACTGATTATAAATGCCCAAGTTTTACTTGCGTGTTGATCCGTGCAGGGGGGACATGGCGAGAGCAGGGTGCAGAAGCCACGAGGGCTTCAAGTGCAGCAGCAGGGCACGGAAGCCACCGGAGCAGGAGCAGGGGGCAACAGGGGTCAGGAACAGGAGCAGAAGGGGCAATTTGACCTTTGAGCCTGTCTTTTTTTTTTTTTTAACTTTATTTGTACATTTAATAATTGAAAATAGAAACAATTAAAAACTAAAAAGTAAACACAGATGAATAAATATATACATTTCTCCATTAAATGTAATGGCTACATATAAATTTTTTTTTTTTTTTTTTGGATCAAACAATATGTTACACAATATATTTGGTTCATAGTAACGCATTCATACAGTATTTGTCCTTCTGTGTCTGGCTTGCTTCACTCAGCATAATGTCCTCCAGATTCATCCATGTTGCCATATGCTTTATGATGAGCCTGTCTTTTAAACTGTTAATTATTCTACCCCTTTGCTAATGGCATGGGAGGAGTTCCAGGTTTTTGCTGTTTTGATTGATTACCCCACCCATCAATCCCCCAGGTGGGGCCAATGATGACGTCCTGGGAGAATTATCTGGAGCTTCTCCTAGCTTTCAGGAGAAATCTCCCAAGGATCTTCCAACAGCCATCTTGGGGTATTGATGTCCACATGGTCCTTTCTGCCAGGTTCCAGATCCATCCATTCATTCCCTATACGAAGCCTGCTTCAATTCTGTTGTCTGAAATGCATTTTAGCTAGTCCATGTCTACCCAGGAAGGAGTTGCTGGTCATTGAAGATAGAAGGTCAGATCTGGCTTTCCAGGGTCACCCGGACACAGCCATGCTTAGCAAATTTATGGAATGGTGGTCTTGGCATCTACCTGTTCAATCTCTTTTTCTTTTATTGCTACTTCCCTATGATGCTCACTTCTCTTCTAATTTAGTAATCCCCTTCTTTTTTTCTTTCTCTCTTTCCCAGACTTTCTGTGAATTGGTTACATTTTTTACAACTTAAAATTCACTTTTAGAAATTAAACTAAATTGTGACTAGTTTATGGATGGCATAATTCCATGCTCCAGCATTTGCATATAGCTTTCCAGATTATCGCCATTATTGAGTACCAGCCTGTGCTTTTTATTTACTTAAGAACTTTTGTTAAATTGATTCACTTTTTAAAAACCCAAATAAATATATTTTACAAGGAAATTTTATGACATTACATAATGGAAAATCAGTCACAAAGTAACCATAAAAATAAATACAACATGCAATTAGGCTCCCCTCTATCATATAGGAGGTCCAGGGGCCTCCTGGTGAAAGGCAAGCTAGCCCACTCTGTGAGCTGGCCTGAGTGGAGAGCTGACCCACGCAGAAGTGCGGGCCCACATGGAGAGCTGGCGCAGCAAGATGATGCAACGAAAAGAGACAGAAGAGAGACAATAAGAGGCACAACAGACCAGGGAGCTGGGGTGGCGCAAGACGTTGAGCACCTCTCTCCACTCCTGAAGGTCCCAGGATAGGTTCCCAGTGCCGCATAAAGAGAAGACAAGCAGACACAGAAGAGCACACAGAGAGCAGATAGCGAGCCCAAAACAATGGGGGGAATAAATAAACATATAAATCTTTTAAAAAGTAAAATAAAATAAATACAACAGGGGGAGTGGATGTGGCTCACTGGTTGAGCGCCAACTTCCCACATACGCGGTCCGGGGTTCAATCCTGGGTCCCGGTACCTCAAAAAAAAAAAAAGAAAGAAAG
>JAQZBX010103316.1:0-11067 GCA_029593785.1 Cabassous unicinctus | reverse complement strand
TCTTCACGTTCTTACAAAGCTTTCCTTTCCCAGCCTAATGATGGCTAGGGCAGTGTTCCCTTCCAAGATTCGGCTATGAAGTCATCTCCATTACAAGGGGACAGGTGGGAAATGATGGAGCCACCAAGTTGGCCTCTCTGCCTAGGAGACCCACATAAGCCAACAAGGCAGAAAATGATCTGTTCTAAGGGTGGCTTTCAAAGAGACTTGTCACCTGGCCATTTCCCCATCAGAATTAACCACCTACTTTGATCACTTTAGTACTCACCAGACTGAACTGGACTCCAAGTTGCTGAAGCCATAGTATCATACAGCTCGGACTCATCCAGCATGTACTGACTGAGCTCATAGCTGCTGGAGCTAAGACCAGACTCGTGCTGCTGGAGAAGGTTGGACTTACTGGTCAATGATGGCTGAAAGTTAAAAACAATAAAAAAACACATGGGAAGGATCAGAAGCAGTTTCACAGAGTGGTCTTCACAAGTGTTACTTCAAAGAAAAAAAAATCAGTTTTTCATATAAATTCAGTGCACATGGAAGTGTTTAAAGGGTAAGAAGGGTTCATTCAATTTATAGATATTTATTGAAAGATACATTATGTTCTAGTGGAAAGAGTGCAGCTTTTGGGGTCAGGAGGCCTGAATTCAAATTTCAACTTTGTCAATACCTGGCTGTTGCAGCTTGGACAAGTAACTTAGCCTCTCTGAGTTCAATCATATCTGCCTTACGTACCTCAAATACTTACTCATGAATTCATTCCCCATGTATTTACTGAGCACTCACCATGCCCCAAGAATTATAATTTACCTGGGAGAAAATAAGGCCCCTGGCCCCCTCATGGAATTTACATTCTGGGAGCATATGAGTAAAACAATGACTGCAAAAGCTCTTGGTAAAGTGCTGTACACATGTATGTGGTTGTTAGTATTGTGTTTTATCATTAGTAAGCATAAAATATGTTCCCTGCCCTGTTAAGCACTAGGTAAACAAAAGAAACTGCCTCAAAAGTCAGTTTCCTCGTTTCTTTTCTTTTCTTTAAAAATTAGTCTTTACTATACAGGGAGAAAAATTAATACACAACTGCCAATAATTAAGACCTTGTCTTTTTGCAACTTTTAAACATAAAATTATTCTAAAATAACAAAATTTTTTTTAAAAGCTACAAACTCCATTTTGTGGCCCTGCTGGTACATCTATTCTTACTGCTGGTACATGCAGTAAGAATATAGAGGAGAGAGATGGAAGAGTCAGGAAAGGTTTCAAGCCCTGCTTTTCAGGCCTGAATTAAAGAATCTAACAAATTTCTACTTCCTGAGTAGACCAAATTGCTAGTCCACTGGGGTCCCAGAGAAAGAATTGAACCCTAACACCTGGTGGCATCCTCTTCTGCTCTTTCCCAGCCCCTTGAGTGACTTGTGTGACATTTCCTCATCCAGTCACTTTACAGTATTGTAGAAGGGGCAGCTCAGGGCCCCAGAGCCCTAAGATTGAAGCAAGAAGGCAGGGAAAGGAGGAGGTGTGAGTGGAGGCTCTGCCAGGAAGGCAGGAAGGGGACCCCTGAGCTGCTGGCTGCTGCAGACCACCCCCAAGGGCCCTGCCCTGCCACTGCTGACAACGCCAGCCGCCATGTGCTGCCACAGGCCACCGGTGCCCATGTCACTTCAGGTTACCTTATTCTTCTGGGCCCCGGGCAGCAGACTATCCGGAAACAGCTCCCCAGGCCTCTCCTGTCCAGAGTTGGAAACAGGACTGTCTTTATAAGGGTTCTGACTCTTAGATCTGTAGCAAAACGACAGGAACAGGTAAGAGGGGATCCCAGGCAAAGCCTAACAAGGCTGAGCTGCTCTCTGCTGCAGGCTTTTATGTTTAAAGGGGTGAGCAGCTGTCAGGTCAGCCCCTGTGCCACAGGGAAATGCATGTTCCTCCCATTCGCCACCTCGTCTACTAATACCAGGAAACCAAGAGAGTCTGCTTGTCTTCCGTGGTGCAGTTACCTGAAGTGACCTCAGACCCTGCAGAGCAGAGTTGGTCTCTGTAGCCTGGCACCCAGGAATGGCTTTCGGGACCAAGGTGCCAGGGTTAAGTACACCGGGACAGCTACCTGGGCAAAAGTCTCTTCCCTGCCATGCCTTACCCAAAGGGGGCATCCCCATTCTTGGGGCACAAGAGTGGGCAAAGGAGAAGCACCCAGCCCCAGGCAAGGCCCTAGAATGAGAACTTTTGCAAGGCCAGAGTTCTCATAGCACTTTTGCAAGGCCACATATGTCCTGCACAGAATCCCTCCTGTAGGATAGATCTCAAGAGGCCTCACGTTACTCAGATTATCCCAGATCCTGGAACTGCCTCTCAGAGATAAGACTCTCTCCTCACAGGGTCCATGTTAACGGATGACCCAGACCATCCTGATCTACCCCATAAAACAAAAGCAGGCTGGCTTCCAAGAGATGAGGGAGCCAGCATCAGATGCCGTAAGATTTGCTCAACATAGCCTGAGTCTGGCTGAATGATGTTGAACTGGACTCTCTTCTCACACTTACTGGAACTGGGTCTCATCATTTGTTCCAAGTGGACTATTCTGAGTTTCACGATGATGTTCATTGAGGTAATTTTGATGTCGATAATCTTCACGCCAGATATAAGGACTTCCTTGCCTTGGAACTGCACCCTCAGAGAAAGTAAAATGAAGACAGGTCATTCCCTGTTTCTGAAAGTTCAGAGAGACACTAGCGAGCTGTGAAACTGAGTTATGGGAACATAGTAAGTATAAAAATATTTTTGCAAAATTGAATTAAATTCATGAGTGAAAGTGAAAGATGAAAGTCTATAACATGCCCCCTCAGTCCTCTGCGAATGAAGTGGTTTTATACAAATGCACAATGGTGTGGATCACGTGTGTGTGTGTGTGTGTTTTCAACATTGAAACCGATTTCTCTATGCTAGCAGGTCAGAATCTGCCTTTATCACTCACCCAAAGCCTTACTATTGGTGAAGGTTTAAAAACCCCTATTTGTGCATTTCTTCTGCCCTCAGGGTAAAGGGATGGCCAGACTCAGACCTCAGGTGGTTACCACCCAGCCACACACTTAGAACTGACTTCATGTTACATGGTCAGAGCCTATGGTCTCAGCTATGAGGAGGAGTATGTAGGTGAAACTACTAGCAAAATGATGATAGTGGTTTCAGCACCATCATGTACATATACAAAGGAAGACAACTTCCTATCTCTTCTTCTCAAGGCATCTAGGAGTAGTGTGTTTGCTGCGGCTTCATCTGGCTAAGAAGTGAGGGAGGACCGGCGGCACCTACTTTAGCCCAGCAGGTTGCCAAAGATGAGTGTCCAAGCCTGGCTCCTCTGGTCTCGGCCCTGTTTGTCACCACCTGTACCATCCCCAAATCCCAAAGGCTGCTTGGAGATGATTCCATACCTCTTTCTTCCTGTAGCTGCTGTGGGTGCCCATGATAGTAATAACTTCCATACGCATATTCGTCCCTTAGGATTGGGGAATGATAGCTCTGATAAGGATCCTCATAGCCTGGCCTAAAATATCACAAAGAAGTCCAGTCATTCAAGGATGAGTGTGGCAAAGAAAGACACCAATGAAGATCTTAAGAAACTAGCAAGTTCGGGAGGGCAGAATTGTGACCCCAATCTAGAATCAGCTTGAAAATCAATGTTAATTCTAAAACACATAAACAGAAAATACAGAATCAGAGCAAAGAGAGAGGCCTTCTTATAGGATAAAGGGCTGGATTTTTACAGTAAAACCATAGCCAGGTATCATTCTCTTTCTCCATGTTTCCCTCTTGCTCCCCAAATACACACATCCAACAATATAAGGAGATATTATGTTAGAACAACCTGTCCTAATGCTATCTCAGAAAACCCTTTCAAGAGATGACAATGCAAGGACACAATAAATCATTATAATTTCAATACATACTACATATGAAAAAAATCATTAGACTATCTTAAATCTGATTACTTTTATTGCCTCTGTCTTTAATATATCTCCCTTTGCAAGGTCAACAACCCAAGAGATATTGGGGAAAGGAATATCATGTTGTTAGCATTTTTATTAATTAATAATCCCTTAGTATTTCAGAGGGGTAAAATACTTTACAATAATTTTCATGATTTCAACCCTAAATCTATAGGCAGGTAAACATCATCTGACCTGGGAAAACTAAAGTAGAGCATTAATGGCTTCCAACATCCCATGAAATAGCAAGTTCCAGTGCAATCACTAGAACTCAGGAGCAGGAATTCCAGATTCTCCAACCTGGAATTACCTCAATGAGACCTCTTCTTTCTGAACTTGAAACCTGCAAATTTATATCTGTTATCTCTCAGAATGATGAAAAAAAAGTTCCCATTAATTCATTCGATACAGGTCTTGTTTTTTGTTTTTATTTTTTTATTATTATTATTATTGTTATTATTTTTTGGTATAGCTTTCACACTCCAGGCAATACTGTTCTGGGCAATAGGACTCTTCTTGGTGTTGTCATGTTAACCCTGGGTCAGAGTAGTCCAAGGTCCATAAGGAACTTTTTATAGGGTTCCCTAGGAAAAGCTTTTCCACAGTCTACATAGATTATTTTTTGCACGTCCAAAGCAAGTGTGTCCCATCTGCTGTCTTGTGTGTCACTATTCTTTCTAACCCACCTCCTCCCCATCACATTGGGATGGCTTCTTAAAGAAGTTCCACTAGGGAGATAATTGTCTTCAGTCACCCAAAACCAGTTTGGAAGAGGACAGGGTTTAGTTAAGGCTAAGCAGCAGGGTAGAGAAGGAAGAAAAAAGCAGAGAAATAAAAGGAAAAGGAATAAGGGAAAGAACAATTTGTTCATAAGCATGGAGAGCCAGATCCTTTCCAAGCCCTAAAGCCATACCTTGGATATCTGGGATAACCACCTTCAAAAGGGTCAACCCCGGACACTGGCTGGTGCCACTCCCCATGCCGGTACAGATGACGAAGCTGCTGGCGGTCTGTCCTGGGGTCCTGATGTGGCTGGGGGGTCCCTCGGAGGTCTTGCCACTGATGGACCCTCTCTCCATTGTGCCAAGAGTGAGGAGTGGGCTGACCGTATCCATCTCTCCGAAGCCCTCGGTCCATATCCTTTGATGGTGCTGTTGGTCTTCCCCTTGGCTGGGGTGGCTGCAGGGGCACCCAAGGTTCCATCCCTGACCCTCAAATTTCTCTTGGGTTTTGAGTCAGCGGTGTGGCTATTTTATCTTCCTGTAGACAATATATATGCCATCATCATCTTAAGCCCATATCTACATATAGTGGTTGATTAAGCTTTATGCAAAGAGGCTTAGCAGTCAGTTATGGTTCTCCAAAATCTTCTAAGGCAAACATTGTGGGTACTAATATAGAGACAAGTATATTGGTATTGCATAAAAATTTAAAAGTACATTTTTGAGCAACAATAGATGTGGGAGGCATGGGAAACAGACAACAGCATAGATGCAACTAAAAAATGCTATCAAAGTATCCCAATTCAATAAATGTTTGTTGGTTTATTCCACAAGCAAATATATCTTCAACACTTTCTGTGAATGCTCCATGGTGTCACGGAATAGAGTGGGCCTCGGAGGGAGTTAGACCAGGGTTCAAATCCTAGCTCTACCACTTACTACCTATGTGACCAGAGAAGTTAGTTAACATTCCCAAGCCTCAATTTCCTCACGCATAATTATGAAAAAGTGTCTAACACACTGCCTGATATATACTCATTGTTCAATAAGTAGTAATTAGCATTATCATTATGTTCTCAGCACTGTAGGATAGTCAGAGATGAAGTTTAGGGTAGTGTGAGTGGTTGAAGACATTTCTTAAAAAGACGCTGAAATGTCTTCCCAGTTAGGCCTTTTTTGAATCCTTAAATTAACTTTTTAGAAGAAACCCTATAATATGACCATACCCTGCCTGTCTTCCAGGGGAGCCAATGAGATGCAAGACTGAGATGGCTTCCAGGGGAAACTAGAGAGCCACATCTCAATACTTCTTCCTAGCCAGAGATTTTAAAACCTGGAAGGCAATCTCAGCATCAACTAATTTTCCCTGCTGATTCTTCAAAACAGGAAATGGCTCCAGGAGACTGATTACCCTCCCCCTCTGCTCACATCAGTGTCACTGAAGAGCCCCTGCATCCAGCTGCCTCCAAGGGGAACAGATATATCAGCTCTTGCCCCTTCTTAGGGATTGTCTTGTATCAGGAGCACACACCGACTCAGCAAGCCCCCACCTTTTATCTCCCTATACAACCGTTCTAGGCTGCAAGATTCTGATTGATCCAATTCACATGCTCCCACTCCTGCAACTCCCAGCCTAATATAAAAATTCAGATCAGAACGAAAGATCAAAAGGGCATGTGTCGAAACCAAAGCATCACTCTGCCCTGCCACCGTGCAGCCAGGGCCCACAGCTATCAGCCGAGGGCTGTGAGACTGCAGTTCCAGTTTCAGGACACACAGGAAGAGCCAGGCACAGAAGGGTCTCCCACCTCAAGTCAGTCACAACTCAGGGCAACACCCTTCCCATGTCAGGCCGCTTCCTTGAAGAAGGCAGGTGCAGTGAAAGCCTTTTCCAGCAAAACCCAGGAACGGTCAAAGGGTACTTGGGTCTTTCCTGAAGGCCCATGGAACTAAGTGCCATTTGGATAAAAGTAAGTGCCACAAGAAGAAAGCCACATTCACCCTGTCCCCAGCTATTTTCACTAGACGGCCCTTCCCCGACTGTAAAAGCGCAATACCCAAACTCTTTGCCAAAATCCCACCATTTTGTCTCCACAGTTCTCAACACCAGTGAGTTAGGCCTATAATTAAGAACACCAGATGAAAAGCACTTAACGTTCTCAAAATGAAGGAATTACTTCTACAGTGACAAGTCACACTCACAGTCATGTAAATGACAGTCCCTGCCCCCAAGAAGGGCAATGTTGTCTTTTCTAATCAGACAGCACAGCAAGCACAGCTAAAAGAAAGAAAACAAGGGACCTAGCATTCCCACACACCTGCTCTGACGGCTTCCCACCTTCAGCGCAGCTCCTGGGACCTGACCCAAGAATGCCTTCTTTCCTCCTGGAGACTGTCAAAGTCCAGGTGCCACATCTACCAAGACTTAACTGGCCTTCAAATCTGCAGCCAGTTAGTCACCTTTGCAACTGCCCAGCCTCCATGGAGCTGATTCACTAGGGCAAAGTACAGCGCAGCTACCTCAGTCTGGGACAGACCCAACTTGGCCTATTTGCTCAGAACCCTGTAGAGGCTTGTGCTTCTGTTTGCCTGGTATGGGCTGCGTTGGGTTCACTCACAAAGGAAAGCATCCAAACCTCCAGAGCAAACAAGGAAGAGGGACCACAGGGAGAGGAAATTCAGAAAGCCCTGAGGCAGCCTGGTCTGTGAGAAGACCAGCCTCATGTTGGCTCATGGCTCTGCCACTTACTGGATCTATGACAAAGGGCTACTTACATCACTTCTCTGAGTCTCCGTTTCGTTTTCTCTAAAATGGGAATAACAATACTTGGCTTATGAGGGTCATTAAGAAAATTAAATGTTGATAAAGTGGCACGTGAGCTCTTTTCCTGGCTGGCTGCCTGAAGAACTCCAGCCATCATGAATGACACTGTAACTATCCGGACCAGGAAATTGATGACCAATAGGCTACTTCAGCGGAAACAAATGGTCATTGATGTCCTTCATCCTGGGAAGGCAACAGTACCTAAGACAGAAATTCAGGAAAAACTAGCCAAAATGTACAAGACCACACACCGATGTCATCTTTGTATTTGGATTCAGAACCCATTTTGGTGGTGGCAAGACAACTGGCTTTGGCATGATTTATGATTCCTTGGATTACGCAAAGAAAAATGAACCCAAACACAGACTTGCAAGACATGGCCTGTATGAGAAGAAAAAGACCTCAAGAGAACAGCGAAAAGAACGCAAGAACAGAATGAAGAAAGTCAGGGGGACTGCAAAGGCCAATGCTGGTGCTGGCAAAAAGTGAGCCGGAGATTGGAAAACAGGAGGAGTAAAGATTCTTCAGTGACTCGATTGGTGATTGTGCAGATTTTTCACTAGAGGATTAATAAAACTATAAAAACTTTGATATGTTTGGTTGTTTGAAATATATTTGAAGTTTACCGGAAATGTTATATAATCAGTCTGCTGTTATGGCAGATGTAGATTGATCCTCAGTGTTCACATATTGTCCCATTAAACATTCAGTGAAAACTTTGAAAAAAAAGAAAAAGTGGCACATGATGCTCTGTAAATAAATATTACATTTCCTTTCGTTAGGCATGAGTTAACTCGACTGGTCTGGGCAGGGGGAGGAAATACTCACTGGTCATTAGTAAATGCCTGGTTTGTGCTTTTTTTATTCCTGTTTCTTTCCTTTAGATTCTGGTTGTGTAACCAATTTTGCTATCTAGCTGGAAGGCAGCTTTAAATGTCCAATACCGAACTGAGGGCACTGAGAATGTTCTATTTTAACAAAAAAGTAATTTTTCCCATTTAAAAAAAAAATTTTTTTCTTCATATTGTCAAGGTAAACACAAAGAAGCTCATGTGTACTTTGAATTAATATTTTAATCACAATTTGCTTTTTAAAAGGCCCAAATGGTTTATTCTTTCTTTCAACAAACATTTTTTGAGTTCTTATTATGTACCAGGATTTGGCTCCCATAAATATGAAAGACACAGTTCTTGCTTTCAAACTGCTCAGTGTAAATGAATCTTTCAGGTGGCTACTAGTCCAGGGAAATCATCACTACTGTGCCAAATCTTCAGATAGGGAAATGTACCTAAGCTAGAAGATTTTGTCTCAGGCCTCTCAACTGACTTCTAGGACCTGGCAACTGAGTGTAGAACTTTCTGACTGTGGATTATGCTTTCTTACCTCAATGGTGGGCCATGAAAGTTGATTCATTAATGACGGACTGCCTTTTTAATCCTCCTGGGAAGAAGTGCTAGACAAGGACACACACACCCTGACAGCAGGAATCAGAGCAGGACTGATTATGACACAGATTCAGGTATCTGTGTGTTCTGACAGATCACAGTTGCAGTCATCAAAGTTTGGCATAATTCTCTGGGCTTATAGCATGATGTTAGTCCTGCCCATATAACACAAGCTGCATTGCAGAGATGTTAATTTGGAAGGTACTTTAGAGGTTATTTTAATCGCATTACTTTATTGATCATAAAACCAAGATCCAGAGAAATTGAGTGATTTACCCAAGATCACAAAGCTAACCAGAAGTTCAGCCAGAATTATATTGCTGTGCTGGAGCTGTCTCTCACTAGCTTGCAAGAGCTGATTATTACATTTTCAGGAATTTTGTGAGCCACTTTTTAAACTGTTGGAAATCTGAATTCCACCATGGAGGTAGTATTTATACCACAGAAATTGGCAGATGCTATAAAGCAAGGTTTGTTTGTTTGTTTGTCTTTCCCAAGGGTCAGTTTACTAGTATAACAATCCCAAATTTCTAGTTTCTAATTCAACATTCTTTCCACTACAGAATTGTCATTCAATACCCTTCACTGCAAATCTCAGGTTTAAATATTTAGCCCAGTTATTCCAAATGCACCTTTTGTGACATCCCAAAGCATTTCTAATTATCTCAAGGGTTATTATGAAACTCTTCAAACACTCACCAACCAAAATTAATTTCAATTAGCTTTAATTATTGTATATAGACATATGGCATCCAACACTTATATGGGTCATGGAATGAAATAAATTGAAATGGGATCTCCCACTACAAAAGGTTTGGGACTGATCAGCCCCTGCCTTCCCTGGCCCCTCGTATATGCAGTTACTGAAGTCTTTCAACTTAGCAACTCAATTCCTCTCAGTTTCTAAACCAAATTTACCCACACCAACAATATATTAGTAGCTCAGCCCCCACCAGGAGGTGGGCAAGAATTCCTTGTCCAGGTTGCAGTGCCCTTGCAGTTTCCCCAGGCTCCCTCGTGCCCAAATAGCTGCAGTCTTAACATTATCCCCACCACAAGTGCCCTGTCCTCAAGACTGATTACTACTCTGCATCCCAACTGTCACTGGGATTGGAGCCCCGAAAGCTTGCTAACTTAGGTGAACTTCCTTTCCCAGTCCCTGTTCTCCTCCCAAAATCACTAACAGGTCTTGCTGCAAACTGGAATAACTGTCCCAGTTTGACATCTCTCTAGCAAAAATTTCATCACTGCCAGGAGAATGATGCTGCTAATCTCTACCAACCAGAACAGGGCTGACAGAGAGTTGTGAACACCCACCTAGGTCCAAGTCAGTTTTGCCAGGAATCCTTGAGTACAGTGATGTAATAACTGGTTACTCTTGCAAGGGATAGCTCAGCTGCAGAGACATCCCCCAGGCATGGCCCCATTCCTTAACTGAAAGTAAAAAGGTAGAAAACAGACTGAGAGGCTCTACATCAAGATGCTAACATCTGTCTGGGTAAGAGGATTATGGGTGATTTTGTTTTCCAATTCTTGCTTGTCCATATTTTCTAGCCTTTCTACAATTAACATGTATTATTTTAAAAGACAGAACCAAGCATCATTATTTTTTAATTACTGCTATGTCCAAACATGTAGTACATCACTAGCTAGTTAAGCTCCCAAGTTGATAAAATGGAGTAGTGACTCCCCAGAACTTCCATGATTGAATAACCATGCTCAGTCTGCTCTTCTGGATAGAGGTCAAATGGTTCAGTCACTAAACAAATGTTTATTGAACACCTACTATATACCCAGCATTCCCATATCCACTGAGGATACAAACATGAATAACATATGATCCCTGCCCTAATGAAATATTCAGTCCAGTGGAGCATTAGATGTTCAAATACATAATCATAATACAATGCATCATTATTCTCATGGAAGTATCACTGATTTCTAATGGAAGAAAAGTGGAAGATGCAACACTAGAAAGGAGGAGATGTGCTATTCAAGGCTGTTCGATAAATTTAAGAAGACAGATGATTACCTAAACTAGAACAGCTGCAGAGAGGATGGAAGAGGGTGACAGATAAAGATAGATAGATAGATAG
>JAQZBX010103315.1:0-11066 GCA_029593785.1 Cabassous unicinctus | reverse complement strand
TTAAAAAAAAAAATTATAAAAAAAAAAAAGACAATATAATTGTTTCAGTTTCTAACTATGTGATTTCTCCCTGCATTTCTAAGAGACTGCCCAGAAAAATAGCAATAAAGATGTTTTTCTGCTTCTACATCTAAAATAATTACATATCTCAAAAAGTAGTAGTGACAAGAAGAAATAAAAAAAGTGGTAGTAAACAGCTGTATAACCAGAGGAAATATGTTTGGTAGAAATAAAATTCTTAGCAAAATGTTCAAGGGAATGAATGTTTACCAAGTGCCTGCTACATACCAAATACTTTATTTATTGTATCATGGGAAGTGGGCATTAGCTCATTTTTATAAATTAGATAAATGAGGTCCAGGTTAATAACTTGTCCCAAATCACATATTTATTAATTGGTATAACTGGGATTCAAACCGAGCAATCAGATTAAGGATATCTGCTCTTACTTTGTAATATGCTGTCTACCAATTTTAAATGGAAATTTACCTTTGGTATAATAGATTGAAATAAAAGACATCAGTCAAATAAGAGCAGCAAGCAGGGGTTAGGGCAAGGCAGGTGACTAGTACTTTTGAATTGACCAGTTTCAGTCTTTCTTACATATCCTGCTATTGTCAAAATGAAATGATAGTGGTGGAAAACAAGAATTTGACAGAAACACCCTTTCAACTCAAAGTATTTTGGAATTGTGTTAATATATAGATTGCTCTTGGATCTATGAGTGAAAACCTCACTCGATATAATCACTCCTTTCTAGCTTTGATCCAAATGACTCTTTAAATCTTCTAAAATGAGTAATATATACCCACTTGAAAATCTATTGACAGTTAACTCTGCTGCAAATCAAAGTTGAGATATGTAATGGTTTGAAGCTGTTCCCAAATCTAATCCATTCCTGTGGGTGTGAATCCATTGCAACTAGGATCTTTGGTTGAGGTTATTCAGTTAAGATGTGTCCCACCTCATTCAGGAAGGGTCTGAATGAAATTCAGAGAAAGAGAAAGCCACAAGAAGCAAGAAACTGAACTTCAAGGGAATCCAGAAGAGAAGGGACAGGCCAGGAGAGGCCATCAAGTGCCTTGCCATGTGATAGACTAAGGACCAAGAATGGCCTGCAGCCAGTCCCAGAATGCCACTGTCTTCAGAAAGAAAGCATCACCTTGATGACACTTTGATTTGGACTTTTTCCCAGCTTCAAACCATGAGTGAATACATTCCCATTGTTTAACCTGAGGTATTTCATGGTATTTGCTTGAGCAGCCAAACAAACAAACAAAAACCCTAAAACAAGATATATTCTAAAAACTTTTAGGAACATTCCCAATATAATCAAAATAAGCCAACTTCTTTCAAGATCATCACAAATTAGAAAAAAAATTAGAAAAACAAAATTCGGATCCCTTAGGGTGAAACTCATGGAGAAAGTGAGGTAGAATAGAGCCTTGGTCAACATTAGAGATAAATGGAATAAGTGGAGAAAACTCTGTAAACCAATATAGATGGGAAGAATATAATAAACTATACTCTATGGTGCCATCATTTTGAACAATAGCCACAACACAAACCCTAATGGGTTATATTTCAAAAGTTCATTTGTAAGTCAGTTGTTTGGAAAACGAGACGATACATTTTTCCCATAGCAATGTTGCTAAACAATGTTGGGTTCCCAAATTAGCCCACAGATTATTGCATGTGAAAATGTTTTGAGGAGTAAAAACTGCAGTGCAAATATAAATTACTATTTAAACTACAATATTGCTTACATCTTATTTGTAATAAAACTTTTCAGAATACAGTATCATTGTAAAACCTAAAGCAAGACCAACAGAAATATATGAAATTTATCTTGAATACTAGCATATAAGAAAATGCATATTTAACCAGGAAGATTACATGGTTGATAGAGGATTTTGTGGAAATTACGGGAGTGAATTATGGACACTTTCAAGTTCATTAGAAGTCGAAAGCACGGGTTTGTTATGATGTTTAATTTCACTTCAAAAGAAGTGGAATCACATTGAAGGAAGCATAAACATTTTTTAAAGGAAGAAGGGGCTCCAAGAAGGAGTGTGTATGTAAAAGATTATTTAAGGTGGAATTAATCAAGCTATGAAAGGCAGAGGAAGGAGGTAGAAAAGTAGGGCACAAAATGTGTAATAAGAGGAAAAGAAGCGGTACAGAGCAACCCAAGTCTGACAATTTCTTGTGCAAACCACCAACTGATGGAGCTTGACATTGCAGACCATAATTTCAAGGGAAATGTTGATTTAAAACATAAGTAATTCAATTTTAATGATATGTTTAATAAAAGTTTGATTGGGCTTATATGTTCTGCATATCATTGATGAAGTATAAAATAAGAACACCATGATTCCCCTCTACCCTTGCTAATACATTCTCTTCCATTTTTCTAGAATGTCGAAAGTTATTGTCATCTGATGGGTGAAAATTGCCAATATAATATATTCTTCCTACTAAACTGCTTTGAAGGAGGCTCCTGAGAGTAAAGAGGCCTCTTGTGGAAAGTAACAAAGATACAAAGAAATGTGAGAGGGGTGTGTATTGGGAAAGGGGTGGGAGATAAAAAGAAAAACTACAAAGAGTAATGCAAAGGGTAAAGAAAAGGAGAAACATCCCATTTTAAGGTAGGAAAAGTCAGTCCTTAAAGTTCTTTTAGTGTTCATGGCTTGTTTTGCATATGAAGAAACCAATTATCAGTGTTAACAAGAAAAAAACAAACTAAAAATCATACGGGCTGGATATATTCAAAAGGCCAAAACAATTCTTTTTTAATGTTCATAATAGCCTGTAAATCATTTCTATTATCAGATATTCTTTGTTCCTGTTGTTGCTATAGTCACATTATTAGTGATTTCTTTAGCATTTTTTCTAATATTTAATTACAAAAGTAAAACATATTCATTATAGAAAATTCAGAAAATACAGAAAAAGAATAATGGAGAAAATGATAATCACCCATAAATCCACCAATAAGAACTAATCAAAAACCAGAAATAACAAATGGTATATTTTCTTTTCAAAAACTAATACATTTTTAGTTGCAGGCAGCATTTAACTAAGTTACTCCAACATTTTGTCTGAAATGACAAGTTAATATATTGAGAGAGAAAGACACACACATGCACCCCCCAAGTGAGTTCTAATACCAGGAATAGTCAAAATGAATAGAGTTAACTCAAAATCACTGATTTGTACCTAAGTTGAGCACTCAACAAGTAAATCAGGACTAGAATCTGAACCTAACAACCTCAACCAAGTCAGGTTTCCCACAGCTAGCATGAATCACCAAACTTTCTTTTTGAAAGAAAAAAATACTGTAATAAGCCTATGGGTAAATTCAAGTAGTAACTATAGACCATGATGTATAGAAAGGGAAGTATACAGCTGAAAGAGAAAAAGAGCAGGAAATGGAAGGCCCTTGTGCTCTGCTTGGCCTAGAGGGCTCCAAAGTGGGTGGTAGGGCAAATCTGAACTCGCTTAGAAACTGAATCAAAAAGTGTGTGTGCCCCGTGTTTGATAATAACTCCCTATAGTATATACCTGAGGATGGCCATAGTATCATCACTCTAATGGAGTGAAGGGGACTGTTTCTGTGGGTGACTGCAAGAGGGAGTTCCCTTAGAATAAGGAATGAGTTAATGAATAGAGCCGAACCAAAAATTCTGCCTCTTAGGGTACAAGGAGGGCTTCTAGAGTCCTGGTTCTATTATGTTTTTTGACCTGGGGGATGGTTACATAGGGTGTGTTCACTGTGTGAAAATTCACTGAGCTGTACACTTATGACTTATGTACCTTTTCCATATATATAGTATACTTTGATAAAATTTACATATACAAAAATTAGTCATCCTCAGGCAATATTTGTGATATCACAGTAAATTGTAGGGAAAACCCAAACAATATTTTAAAGTTCAGTGGCTATCATGATAAAAGAAAGACTATTTTAGTCATTGAGGTGCTACTTAATCAAGCAACAGGGAAACTCAGTGCAAACCTCAAATGTGACAAAGACATCACCTACAGGAATATTGTGGGAGAAAAAGGAATTAAAGCACAAATGGTGATCAAATATTTCAAAAGACCAAGTCACAGTAGGCAATGCATATGGGTTAGACCAGATCACATCTACAACTAAGTATATTTTTCCATACCTCTGTGGAGCATATTTTTTTCATTTTAAATGTCCCAGTTCACACCCCTCCCTATCATCATTTTTGTACTTCCTTACTGCTAGCTAACAGACATGAGGCTCAATCTCCCTATGTCAGAGGTTACCACCTCAACTACAAGCGACACTTTTTCCTATTTTTAATGTCATGGGAAAATGCTTACAATAAAAAGCAAGATACAAAACTGTATGTACAGTATGAATACAATTCTTTAAATAATATATATGTAGAGCAAAAGAAAAAAGACAATAAAAATACACCAAAATGCTAAAATAGTTATATCTACAGATTTAATTTTTTTTTAAATTTTCTGTATTTCCCTAATACTACATTAATACCCATGAAAAAACGAACCATTATTATAAAAGTAGGATACAAATCTATACCTATGAATGGGAAAAGAGACAAAAAGGAAGTACACTAAATTATTAACGGTGCCATCTGTGTTGTAGAATTATGAGTAATTTCAATATTCAGTTTTATATTTTTCTGTATGTTCCAAGTTTAAGACAAGGAGTATGACTAATTTTCTAATCAGAAAGTAACTTAGTAAATGTCTTCAGTACTCTCCTCTCTTTCTTCCATTTAAGACTGGGAACAGAGATAATATGTAGCATTTTTCAAAGACTGGAAAAAAAGTTCTTTATGTGGTTAGAAAAACAATTCATTGATCAAACTATATTCCTGTTTTGTTTTAAGGTTTTTATTTTATGTTATGGAATTCCACATTTGCAAACATGCCCAATGGAAACCCTTTAACCGAAGACATAAATTGAATGCTAGTGTAGATAGTTTTTAAAGCATACACCAAAAAACAATAGCACAGGGAAAGCTCAATGTAAAAACCCATTTGTCACTATTTCCTTGTTACCTAGTTCATTCTGCCATTAAAATCATTAAGAGAGTTCAACCCATAAACTGGCCCATGATGGTGAGCACCATAGAAATTACAGTTTGCAATCTTGAAGTAGTTGTGTGCTCTTATTTCTCCTACTAGACTCTATATTCCTTAAGAAGGCAGGGGCTCTATCTTAATTATTTTATACTCTCAATCACCAAGACACAGTACCTTGCATACAGTAGACCCTCCATAAATGCTCAATGAACTGAATTCTAATTCGCTTCCATTAGATATTTTTATGGTGAATCTTACGATTCTCTGGCATTAGCATTCTTAGCAGTTCAACAAGCATTTCTAGAGCACATACAGTACAAAGGTTCCTATGGGACATATAAATATTAACAAAACATTAAAATAATCACAATCTAGTAGGAAGGAGAAATATGTAAACAAATTACCAAAAATTGTGTTACAGAGATGGAGCGCTATGGGAGCAAAGAGAACATTACTTTGCTTTGGGTGTGGGCTGTGCTGGGAAGAGAAAAATAGTTAAGATTTCAACGATAAAGAGAATCTGTGTTGGATTTTGAAGGATGATGGGTTTTTAACCAGCTGGGAAGAAAAGGCTATGTAAGCAAAAGCAAACAAGCAAAGGAATGACAATGGGAAAAGATAGAGTACGTTTAGGGATCAGCTACAGGTTTGGCTGAAGCATAGGGTACTTACTATGACAGAAGAGGGATAAAGCTTTAAAAGTAGGTTAGGACTAGATTATTATTAAAAGTCTTGTACGCCATGCTGAAAAATGTAGTTTAAATTTTATTAAGTAATGGGCTTTTCAGCAATGGCATGTACATGAGCAGAGCTCTGCTCTGATGGCAATGTGGCAGAAGAACTGGAAGGAGAGGAAACCTGGAAGCAGGGAGACCAATCAGGAAGCTAAGATGTTTGTTCCCAAGAGAGGACACAGGAACTGAAAGCGCGGTAATAACAGTCGCAAGGGAGAAGGGAACATATGTGGAAAGACTTAAAAACGATAGAATAAAGTGGATGTGACAGCTATTTATTGGAGGGGGGTCTGGGTGTAGATAAAAGGAAAAAGAAGCGTTAGATGAATTAATTACTGAAAGAACAGAAAGGAAACAAAAGAGGGACAACAGGAGAAGCAAGAGACTGCAAGGAGACTGAGTTTCAAAGAAGTGGTGTTCAACAGTATCAAATATAGTACTGCAGGGATATCAAGAAGATTGCATTTGGAAACAGATTTTGGAACGGTACTTTACATTGGTTTATTGCCACCCAATCCCTTCTCATCCTCTTTTGTACCTATCACTCTACTAAAAATGATTCTTTTCAAGGGCAACTTCCTAGGAAAAAATAGAATAAAAACTCAATGTAAAAGGGATGAGAAAGGATTGGGTGGTGATAAACCAGTGCAAAATACTATTCCAAATTCCTTTGTGAATGGAAAGAGATTGATAGCTTGATGGGGAAGCAGTTACTCGAGAAGTGAAAAGAATGACAAATACAAAAGGGCCAAAAGATCATTTTCTGTAAAGAATTCAGTCTACCGACCTTATATCTAAAGTGTTAAAGTTAGAATTTCAGGTAATGTGAACTTTAAAGTACTCATTTTCATTTTCAAATTATGCTCTGCAAACATAGGATTCAATTTTCATTATCTAAAATATATCTGTCTTAAAACTGTGACAAAAATTAATAGCAGCTTCCTATATGCCGGGCACTGTGTTAAATATTTTATCTGCATTATCTTGTTTAATCCAAGCAACATTATGAGGCAAGTTTATTATTATACCCATCTCACATAGGAGAAAACTGAGACTTAGAGAAGTAAAATGACTAGCCTGAGAGAGAAAAAAAATAGTAATTAGTAGAGCTCAAACTCTTAGCTAACATGCTCTACTGTCTTTCAACAATGTAAACAAGCAAACCTGTTACGTATCAAGCTGTATGCCATTGGAGACCACCAAATCATTAACTTGACCTGCTTGGTCACTTTTTTGCAACCCTCAAGAATAATGCTCTCTTGCCATCCCTTCACCTGTGTTTGAAGTTCTTGTAGATGTGTCATGGATAATGAAGATTGTAGCTCTGCATGGGTCTTTCAATAAACTCATGCCTGCACATGTTCACTCAAAGAAAATTGTACAAGCAAGTCCACACACTACTTCAACCTGTAGGCTGTGCTCAATTAGACAGCAAGTCTAGTTCAGACCCATGTGCTTGGCAAAAGCAGAAAAGTTACTTGTGCAATAATGAGAGCATGCATAACGTGTCTCACCATGACAATCCTACATTTTAGATGGCTTTAGTGCTTATTCTAAGTTTGGGTTGCTTCTTATCTGGTTTTCACATATAAGATAAGGAATTTGAACAATAATTCAACTTTGAATTTCCTCCTAATTTTCTTCCAGGTTTCTGGATCAATTTGATTGAAAAATATTCCGAGATTGTAAGGCAAGCTGTTAATAAACCTCCATCATTTGCAATTAGTTATCTGTGAAATCAGGATTTTCTGTATCCTTTGAAACCAAAATAAAATAAAGAAATACTACACTTGTCAAATTTTAGTATACATCAAAACAGCCTCATTTTCCTAACTGATTGCTCTTATATAGTAGAGGTGCTCTCCTCTAAACAGAAGTTTTAAAGCAACTGCTCTAAACCAGTTAGTTCTTTTGCTTTAAACAAATGGGTTTTCACGGTCACAGGACTGTGATAGGTGAGAGTGTGAATGCCTTAGCACAAACTAAAAAGGACAAACAATTCAAGTCCAAACCCCTTTTAGAGTGGGTGACAGATTTTGTAAACAAAGAAGACAGTAATGGCTTTTCCTTATTTGGTGGTCTTTGTATAATTTATGGCAGTCTATATTGAGTTAATCAACACTCAAACCCCAATCCTACATCTCTGCCACTAAGATCCAAGATAACTTCTTTCTGACCAGAGATTACAATGAATCCTAGGCTTACCCTCAGGAATAAGTAAAGCAAACAATAAAGCACTTTGCAAACAAATATTCAACAACATTTGTGAATGAAAGGTAAAGTGATTTTTTTCCTGTGTTGAAAAGATGTTTCTCCAGGAGTCCAAGAGAGAAATGTGATTCCATACTTCAAGTAATTTGCTAACTTTTTTGGCCAGTTAGCTTAATGGCAAACTTTACTATATCATCATCTCGGACAATAACACATTTTTACAGTGTCAACATTACTTTCTGAGTGTAGCTTAATTAAGTGATAAGATACTTAGGGCTTTATTCATACACAGTGTCCTGAAACAAGACAGCCATGATTAGATTCCCAGTGGATTCATGTCTTCAAATTGACAGTTGCATAGTCATATATTTTACATGAACATTTTGCATCATTTCAGCATTAACCTATCATAATAACTAACATTCACTGAGTGTTTATTATGTTCTAGGTAGTTTATATATATTATCTGTCATAATCACAACAATGTAAATACTATCACGATCTTACAGATGTAGAAACAGAGACTCAGCAAAGTTAGATAATCTGACCAAGGACACAAAGCTGTTATTTGGTAAATCTAGAATTTGATTCCCAATCTCGACGACAATGCCTATACTTTTTGTACCATGCCATATTGCCTCTGAAAGTGTAAGTGTGATGTATATAGAGTGCTTGGAACACAGTGGGAGCTCAAAAAATTAATTTCATTGTCCCCTAAAACTATCAATTAAACATAAGTCTACATTCTTAACAGAAGTGGAATGAAAACAGCCCAGGAAGGGACTCTAATTAAAGAATACAATTCTAAATCATTTATGTGAATGAATCTCATTTGGAGGAAATAAAACCCTTGCAATTAGGTAATCAACTGGAATTTAAAGACTTTAAAAGTTACCATGTCCTTATTCTTTATTTTTTTAGCCTTTAAAAATTAATTTCATTTTAATCCATGAATTATCAATCAAGAATGAAACAGCTGCTCCTTTAATCAATATAAAATCTATGAATCACAGCATTTTAGAGCTGGAAGGGATCATAGAGTTCATCTAGTTCACTTTTGTCTCTGCACACTCTTGGCCTCCACTCCGTACTGCTATACTACCATTTGACATACAAGTAACTTGTACAAGGTCACAAAGCTGGTAGAAGCAAAGAAAGGGCTAAAAAAACTTAAATCTTCCTAGTTCCATTTCAATGCTCTTTCTATTACTCTACCTAGCCACTCAATACAAGCATTCTCTAGGCAGGCCAGTCATACTGTTTTAAGCAAAACACAAAACTTTTAGCAGTTAAATAAGCAGATTCATCTCTCCAGTGACTCCTAGAAGGCTAATCCTACCAGGTAAACTTTCCTGAGAGAAGATGATGTCCTGAGCTCTGGGCTAAAGTATTTATTGGGCTTAATTTAATTTCATCCCCACAGCAAACCTGTATGGTGATTCTTTCTTATTATTGATTCCCATTTGAATGAAGGAGCCCAAATTTAAAGAATTACCATCTTAAAATAAGTTGCCCAAGGTCACAGGACAAGTAAGCAACGCTGCTGGAATTTGAACCAACGTCTGACTTGAAGCCCAGCTATGGACAACTACTGTAATATACTGTTATTGCACATGTCTCTTCCTTTATCTCCAGAAAAACTGAGGCCTAGGATCAGTGTGGGTGTGTGTGTGTGTGTGCGCGCGTGCCCATGTGTATACCTAATCTCAAAATGATGGAGGTTTCTGGAAAAGTATGGAGGGGATAGTAACCCATATCACATTCACAAATTTAAGAACTACCTGGACGACTTTTTCCAAAGACTAGGCCTTTGCTATCCTCAGGCATAAACCTTTTCTTTTTCAATAGTATTAATCAACTGCTTCACAACTCAGTAACTTAAATCAGATTTTTCAGAGGAAAACGAAAACACTGATACCAACAAACACTTGGAACCCGAGACCTCTGGACAGAGGTAAGCCCAAGAGCTAAAGCAAAGTTTCCACCAAAACTGCAACGAGGTTAACAGGGCACAGTAACATAATCTTGTTCGTGATACCTAGAAAATATGGAGAGAAAAACAGGGAGAAAGAAGGAAAAATCTGCTGCTGCCCTGAGGCTGTGGAACAGGAAAAAGGAAGGGATTTCCAGACAGTCTCTTCTCCAGTCATTTCAAAGTCAATGCCCACCACCACTTAATCAGAGGCCAGGCACCCATGTGAAACGCCAGGGAAAGGGGACGCAAAGAGCCTAAACAGTCCTCTTCCCGATTTGCCAGCCCCCGCACCCCGTTTGTCCTCATCTTTTGCACCAGAAAGACTAATTCTTAAGGATTTTTCCTCCCAACCCCCACGCGTTGTTAATCTCGGGGAGGAGAGGATCCTGCTTCACTCGGTGGGGACAGAAAGGGCACCCGTTTTTCTTTCGGAGCAAGGGGTTAGGGGGTAGAGGAGGGCAGTGAAGAAAATAAAGGAAACTGGCCACGGATGGGATGTAGAGGGGTGCAATTTAGCAGATGCACTCACCCGGGTGAGACATGGGGATGACCTCATTGCGGGTCCCCGGGAAGTTAAAGATGACGGCCCCAGACGCCCCTCTCTCGTAAGCCAGATGAATCTTGTCTGCGAAAGTGCAGCCCCCGCCGCGCTGGATGAGAGCCAACCAAGAGACTTGCACTGTGCTTCCCAAGTCCCCTGGGACCGTGGGCACCGTGAAATTCGTGTGCGGGTTACAGGCGTTGAGCGCCCCAGGCCCGTCGGGCGGTACCAGGACTCCAGCCACTGGCTCAAGCGGCGAGTCTTGGCCATACACGCCCTCCTCGCTCAGCTCCCACACGGTGCGGTTCACTCCAGTGTGCGGAACCCTCCAGGACACGTTGAGGTACGCGGTCCACACCGCCTCGGCCCCCCGGGAGCCCGGAGCATAGGGACTCAGAGCCAGCAAGAAGCACCACACCAGCAACCGGGAAGAGCTGCAGCCACCGCGGCAGGAGACCCGGGTCCCGGGCGGCGGCCCCATGGCGCGCGCTCCGCGGTTCCCAAGGGCCCTTCTTAG
>JAQZBX010103314.1:0-11066 GCA_029593785.1 Cabassous unicinctus | reverse complement strand
TTAAAAAAAAAAAAAAAAAAAGGAGATGCAGTCTCTGTTCAAAAAGTATTTAGGAATCTGTTAACCTCTGAAATAAATTGGATTTACTGGAATCTATCTATAAAACAACTTTTGGACTTCTGAAAGTGCTTTTATTTATTGAATATTTTACAGATGGGTACCAAAATGTAATTTTGGCTAAAAGATTAGAATCTATGACTCTGTGAACTCAAAATTTGCTGCCAGTTATTAAAAATTATTACATCTTAACAAGTGCAAAATATGTTAGAATTGAAAATTAAAGATTCAGTATAAAAGAATTTCTTGCCTATTTCTTTAATTCCTTGATTATGGAAGGGACTCAGAAAATTGGCATACATTTTCAAAAACTTTTTGGCACTGTCATTAATTTTTTTTGAGCTACTATACATGTGTCATGAGGGCCTGAGGAACTGTCACATCTGGTATCCAACACTCCTTTCTCTCTCCTAGGAATCTTTCACATTCGTAGAGTCAATTCTTTTCCTCCCATTTAAGTCTGACTCTTCTAGTCTTGCTACGCTAGCTATGCTTTAATGATTTCCCAAGATGAAAGTAGCAGGGAGAAAAACCACTGTTTTTCATTTCCTAGAATTATCTCAAAATTCTTTTTGAGATAATTCAATCCATCCTTTGACAACAATGACGTTATTTTTCCAAAGCACAGATATAACTGGGTTACTTCTTAGTTTATAATGTTAAAATCTTTTTGTGACTCTTCATTAGGAACCCTGTGATTGTAAGCCAGGGACCACATCTGCCTAGAGATCAAAATGTTAAAAATCAGGATTTTTGCATTGAAAGATGTGGATTTCCAAAATCTTTTGAAAAATTGGAAAATCTAGCAATATTGAAACTGCATTTATTTATGGCAGTAGTGACTTAGAACTCAATAATTATGGCTGCCCCACCTGGATATGGCATGAGCTCTTCAATTTTCCACAATCACCTCCACTTCCTTTAGTCCCCTAAAGCTAGCTCATTTCACTCCTTTATTTCTTCTGCCTGGCCTCTGCTGGGCCTTTGAATTTATCACTCCCTGTTGTTATCACAATGTGAGTCATTGGTTGGCATAAAAGACCCATTGTGATCCTGACCCAGGAGTTATTTGCCCCAGAAGAACATATTTTTAAACTTAATCCATCCCTGTGGTTGTGGACCCATTGTCAATAGGACCTTTTGATGAGGTCACTTCAGTTAAGGTGTGGCCCACTTGAATCAGGATGGCTCTTAATCCTATTACTGGAGGCCACAGAGAGAAGCCAAGGGGAGCATCCAGAACCTGAAAGAGACGAAGAAGACAATGCTTTGTACATCATCTTGTGATGGAAAAGCCATAGAACTCCAGAGATCGCCAGCCAGCCTGAAATTACTAACCCCGAAGGAAGCAAGCCTTCTGGCCTCCAATAAATTCCCATTGTTAAGGTAACCCACTGTATGGTATTTGCTGTAGCAGCTAGGAAACTAAAACACCAGTCAGCTTTCCTAGTCGCACCTTCTCCTCCACGTGGCATTCTGAACTCATCCTTAACACCTAGGCTTATTCAAGCTCTGTCAAATGTTTAACTTTGTGGAATGCACTGCCCTTCTTGTCAGGTTGGTAAGAGCACTTGCTGATCTTTCAAGCCTATCAGTGCCTACTCCCTTATATGATCTCCCTGACCAATGCCCAAACAATCCCTCCCCAGAGTTTAACATTCTTCTCTAAGGTTCCCAAAGAACTCTATAGAAATCACTGCTTAAAGCTCTCTTGTAATTATTTCCATATGATAATATGATCTTTAAGTCTGTTTTTCAACAGCTCAGGGAGGATCTCTAAAAGGAAACTTCACCGTATCATTTTTTTCCTTTTTTTTTTTTTCTTTTGGTCCCCATTGCCTAGTATTATAACAGGTACAGAGTTGTGGTTTAATAAGGGTTGATTGAATTGAATCAGTTTCAATTTCTATTTAAAATTCTTAGATAACCCCACCAATTAACTGAATTTCAAAGTGTAGGGCTAGACTTTTGGAGTTTTTAAGAAGGGTGGGGATCCAGGGCACCCCCCTCTGAAGTCCTCAGCATGGAGCTGCCCATGTGACCTAGGCATAAGTTAAAGGTTAACAACCCTCCCCAGAGGTAAGAGAATGCATAGATGGTATCGTAAACTAAATCTTCCCAAAGCAGTAAATGTCCTTGGTAAACGTCCTGTCCTTCCTACAGAGCGTAATGAAAACATCACCAGACCCCATGTGTGCCCTCATGGGACCCTAGCAGGAACTCTGTTGTCATACCCTATGGAATGTCCTTGTTCTGAAACTCCTTATATATTACCCCTCATTTTCTCATCTCTTTGTGGAGTGCTGTCTGCATTCGTTGAACTGCCACCATCAGAGAGCCTCTTCTGTCCGAAAGTCTTGATAAAGCTTATGCCTGACTAAATGCCAAGTGTGTTCTTTGGTCTTGCAGCCACATGCCTTTCAGGAGTTGGGTTCTAACAAGAAGCAAATCTCTGCCTATTCGTTTGTAAGCAATTAGTTGGGAGAACAGAAGCTTTTCATAGTCTAGTATTTAGATAATGATTCCCATATGGATGCATATGTAAAGTAGGCATAATGCATATAAAAATGGAAGAAGTGTGTTTGTTGCTGAACTTCCTATATTTTCACCCTTGTGAAGCATTTGGTGCTCCTTAAACAACTGTCAGTGAAATAGTAAGTTTTTATTGTATATCTCAAGCTTTTAAACCTGAAGTTTGAGGACAAGTCTTGATATTCATTTCCAGCATCATTGTAAATTATAAAGTGAGAACACTTCACATATTTTCTAAATTTTTTTATTTAATTGACTATCCTCATAATTTTACAGAAAGAACTCTGGTGGTAGAAATATTTTTTCATATTTCTTTTTAATTTATGTGAGTGTTCTTATGGTATTACAGAATGAAGAGTACAACAAAACTTCGCTATCACACCTGTTATCTGTAGAGTGGAATTTATCATGGAGAGAGAACAGGGAGGGAGGGGTCCTTTTGAATTCAATGCCAGTGAGTTCAGTTGCTGCTTTATTAAATCATAACTTGCTCTGAGGCCTGAGGTTCTATTGCAGAGTCCGGAGGAGAGAGTTATGGTACCAGAGGAAGATTTTTCCTCCTATTTTAAATTTCTATAATTTTGATTTTGGAGAATATGTTCCTTTCTCTCTAAAACCCCTTGGTAGTTATATTTAGATACCTTGTTACTGTGACTGTTCAATGAAATAATTTTATGAAGAGAGCTCTCTTTTTTTCCTTTCAATAAAATACATAGAGAAACTAAAAGCAGCAAGGGGATACAAGTGAAAACATTAATTCCACCATGGGAAGAATAACTTTATTATCTGTGTATTTGAACAGTACTTTCTATATACCCTTTGGAAAAAGGAAAGATATTAGCTGTTGACAATTGCCATGTCTTCTTTTATATCTCTTCTCTTTTATATCTGAAATGTCTGCTTGATGGGATCAAGGGTAGTAATTTTTCTCAAACTTCTGTAAAGAATGAATTATTTAAGCTACTAATATTAAATTTTCAGTTCACAGCATATGAAGAACTGAAGATGCCATTCTCTTGGCACCCTCCCCCCTTTTTTTTCTGTTTTGAATAGGTGAAACAGAATCCACAATTCTTTTATTTTAATGCTACCTGACCAAATAAAAATACTGAAATACAAATTAATGTATTTCAGTAATCAAATACTGAAATACATTAAATTCAAGGCATTGATGAGATGTCATGGAACAGTTTAAAGTATGTGGGTATTAAGAATTGAGTGATTTGATTTGAACTGGGTAAGAGTTCAGTTTCTTCATCTGGAAAATGGGATACTATTACCTACTTCATTCATGGTGTCAATTTTTGAAGACAAAATTGACTATGAAGTAAGTGATGTGTACCTGGAGCTTTTTAGGCACTCACAATATCAATTCTCTCTTTCACCATTCCCCCACCTGATTAAGAACTCAGTAAGTCAGTGCCCCCTGTACATAAAGCACTATATTCAGCACTGTGACAGTATAATGATAAATAAAAATATGGTACTCCAGTGCTCAGTCTATGAGATAAGTCAAAGTTATAGACTATTATAAGTAGAATTGGTCTCTGTGGTCCTTGGAAGGCTGTAATAGCTGTGACACCATATCTAAGACATACTTTTATTGAACTCTGTAGCATGAAATTAAAATCTTTGTAAATGATCAACACAGTTGCAGATCTCAGTTATTGCATCTTGGGGAACCACTGGATTTGAGAGGAGTGGAAAGACATAGGGGCAGTGTTAGTGGTTGAGGGGAAAATTAGTCAAGTGGTCAAATATTGGCCCTTAAGCAACCCCAAATAAAGGCTTTACTTCCCCATTAAGAATGTGCAATCTAATATGACAGCCATCATCCACTTGTGGCTGTCTAAATTTAAATTGCTTAAAAGGAAAAAAATTAATTAGTTCCTATGTCACACTCACCGCATTTTATGTGCTCAATAGCCACATGTGACTTTTGGCTACGATATCTGATGGCACAGATATAGAATTATGATTGCGGAAAATTCTGTCGGAAAACTACTCTAGAAGCTGAAGTTCATGTTTGGAACAAAGATAGGAAGAAATTAATTGCATGCCAGTCTTTTTCTGAATTATTGTACTCTTAAAAAAAAAAAAAAAAAAGAAATGTTTACAAGAAAGCAAGGGAGAAGGAAATGATAGCTAATTCAATATGTTTTTACTTGTACTGATGATAATGATAAATAACCTTTTTGAATACTTATTCTTTGACTTGAATTATATTATTTAATTCACATTTACACACACATAGACAATTAGGTGTGCATTGTTTTCTATGTCCATTGTATAAAAGAGGAGACTGAGACACAGAGACTAAGTAACTTGCTTTTGCCCAAGATATGTCTAGTCAGTGATGTAGCTTAGTTTGAACCCAGATAACTGGACTCCAAAACCCTAGGGAGTGATTAGCCTCAGAGAAGTAGAGTGAATGAAAAGCCTTAAGAAGAAATTTAAATTATTTTTATTAGGACCTACCTTAGCTACTTCTTGATGGGAATGGGGAGGACAATTTTGGTATTCATAAACATTCTATTCTATGCTAATTAACCAATCGACAACTATGTTAGGGACCACAAGTAGTTATCCTGATTAATCTCATTGAGAGATATAAAGAAACATAGCAGCCCCTTGATATTAAAAGATGTATCCTATTGCCTACTCGCATATAATCTCTGTAGTGTAAAGAAACCCTTGTCTGTGTGTGAAGCTACATGAGTTTGGATTGATGAGGGTCTTTTTCTTTTAATTCTAACAAGTAAAATGTTTCATCTGGATGATGATTGGTAGCTTCCATTCACAATATTTACAGTTTCCCAGTCTCTGGCTGGCATGGAAGCTCTGCATCTAACTCACTGCTGCAGAACAGAACAAATACCCCATAAATCACCTAAATGCCAAGTTACTAGTCAGACCAGACTTTCTGCTGAATTATCCTGCATTGGAAATTCCCAAGTTATGGTGTACCAATAGCCAGCTTTCATTTTATTTGTCTTAAAATAACTTTCATGCCTTTTGTATTAGTCAGCCAAAGGGGTGCTGATGCAAAGTACCAGAATTCTGCTGGCTTTTATAAAGGATATTTATTTGGGGTAGAAGCTTACAGTTACCAGGCCCTAAAGAGTCCTATTCAAAGTATCATAAGAGGTACTTTCTTATCCAAAGTCATTTGCCACGTGTTGATGCAAGATGGCAGGCAATGTTTGCAAGGATTCAGCCTTCCTCCTTCCTCTTAAGGTTCTGTGGTCCACACTTCCTCCAGTCTCAGCTGTAGGCTGGCATAAGGCTAGTTTCTCTCCCTGGTGCTCATTTCTTTCTGGGCTCAGCTGCTCTGGTCTCTCCACATAGTCAACTGTAGACTATCAGGCTTGTCTCTTCCCAGGGCTACGTCTATGGAGCACTCTCTCTTCCTGCATATCTGCTTCTGTGTGTCTACTTCCATGTGAGAGTCTGTTTTATCAGCCCAAGGGAGCTAGGACTCAACACTGAGTAGCACTCTAACGACATGGTTGGATCAGAGCCCTAATCTTAACATAATTTAAACAGACATCTCCACTGAATCTAATACAATCAAAGGGTTATGCCAGAGGAACTGACCAGTTTACAAACATAATCTATATTTCTTTTTGGAATTCATAAATAATATCATACTGCTACACCTTCTAATATTATTGCATTGAAATTTAAGTAAATGCTTAAACTCTAGTATGTGGTATATAGGTAGATGCCTTTGTAAGGGACATAAGCTTGTGGAAAAAATAAAGCTATTTTCATTTATATGTTTAGTTCTTGTGCCTGTAAATTCTTAAAGACTTGGCTGAATGATTTTGAAGAGCTTGTTACTTATGGGTATTCTTTTGATATATGCTCTTTGGTGAATTCAGTGTCAAGTCTCTCTCTCAGTTCTCCAGTGCAGAATGGATATTGGATTCCTTTTTGCCACACAGGATCGTGCACCTCATTCTTTTAACATGCCTTTAGCTATGTCCAGTATTTTATAGTTCTTGAATGCAGACTCATTCATTGATTTGAAATGGGTTTAGCAAGTTGTTGTTTTTTTTCCTATATTATATATCCTAGAGCTTAAAATGGCTCAGTGTTTGAATATATTTGTGTTTTGTTGTTAAAGATGGTTTTTGTCTTATTAGCATTATTTTTAAAAAGATTTCCAGTCACCTTTTAGAGATTTTTTTTCCAAATATCCTCTTTTTAAAAAATACTTTGACTGATATAATTTAGCTATTTTGATTTTTCTAATATGAAAATATTAAAAAAAACAGTAAATGTCACTCAAAATCCTACTACTTCTTTTGGAATTATGTAAAAATAGGAAGTAAATAATCCTTATGCACCAATGAATCCTTTTCCTCCAACATAATTACTGTAATCAATTTGATATATACCCTTCTTGAATTTTTCCTAAATTTATATTATACAAATATATAAATATACTATTTACATATAATATATAGCATAACATTATGTAAGATTTACATGCTGTTTTTACTATATCTGTAGCCGTATATAGTGTATGTATGTACACTAATGTGTATGTGTACACACACACACACGTCCATACAATAAAATGGAATTGTGTTATACATATTTTTTTGAAAATTATTTGTTTCTACATAATAGCATATAACCGTTTGGGAATTTGATGTAATTATGAATTCCAAAAATGTAATTGGATCATGCTTGTAAACTTATCTGTTAATCTGGGCATGATTAAGTTATGATTAGGGCGTTGACTGGGCCACGTCAGTAGGGTGTTGAGCCCCACCCCTTGGTGATTGGGGAATCAAATATAAAAGGCATAGCAAGAACAGAGTTGAAGCAGTCTTTTGAGAAGCAGTTTTGATGTTGGAAAGAAGGCCCCAGGAGAAGAGAAGCAAGCAGTTCACCTAATAGTCTACAGCTGACCTTGTGGAGGAAACAGGAGCTAAGCCTGGAGAGAAACGCAGCCCCGGGAAGAGAGGAACCCCAGAAACCTGAACCCTGGCAAACGCCGGCAGCTGTCTTGCTCTAACACGTGACAATGGACTTTGATGAGAGAAGAAACATAACGCTTTATGGCCTGGTATCTGTGGACTTCTACCCCCAAATAAATACCCTTTGTAAAGACCAACCCATTTTTGGTATTTCACATTAGCACCCCTTTGGCTGACTAATACACAGCATGTACTGAGAATCTTTTCAGTTCAATCCTTATACATTTATCTTATTATTTTTAAATGATTCTATGGAGTTTTATTGTATTTATATATTATTTTACCACACATACTTTGATATATTCTTATATCTGTTTTTTTCAATTCAATCAATATAGCAAGAAATATAGTTATACATATATATTTAGGCACTAATGCTATTATTTCTGTATGATATATTTTTAAGAAGTGGAATTACTAGGTTTAAGGATATTGATTTAGTTTACTAAAGACTGCCAAGGCAATATACCAGAAATGGGTTGGCTTTTACAATGGGGATTTATTAGTTTAAAAGCTTGTGGTTTCGAGTCTGAGAAAATGTCCATATCAAGGCTTCATCAGGAGATGCTTCCTTCCTGAGCTGCAGCTGTAGGTGATCAGGCACGTGGTCACCTACATAATGGCGGTTTCTGCCAGTATCAGCCAGTCTCTGCCTTCTCCCCCAGGCTCTGTTGCTTTCAGCTTCTGGCTTCAGTGGTCTCCTCTCAGCTTCTGTGTTCTCTTGATTTCAGCTTCTGGCTCCTGGGACCACCTCTCTCAGCTTCTAAGAGTTTTTCTCGGTGTCTCTGGCTGTTTCTCCCATTTATGAAGTACTCCAGTAAGAGGATTAAGACCCACCCTGGGTCACACAATCTACTCAAAGGTCCTAACTGAAGTAACTTAATCAAAAGTTTCCACCTACAATAGGTTTACAGGCACAGGAATGGATTATCTCCAAGGACATGATCTTCTGAGGTCCACCCAGCTTCAAATATATATATTTTACTTCTACACAATCATATATATTTTCTACTTTTAATAAATGCCATCTAGTTGATTTCCATAAATATTTTATAAAGGAGGCTTATTGCATTATGCTATTTCTGATTGTTTTTGCAATTCACATAGGAAAGCATTTCTTTGAAACACATGACTAATATCTAGACCAAATCAGTTAAGGAGGTATTATTATAGAGGTAATCCCATATATGGTTTATGCATCTATAATGCATAAGGTATATATTTGTATATATATTTGTGTGTTCATGCAAAGACTTTGGTTATGTGTACCTTAAATCAAGTTCAGCCAGCAACAAAGAGTTGGATCTTTGAGGCTAGACAGATACAGCCTCTAAGTGACGTTGTAACTGAATGTTTAATTATGTAAACACAGTCATAAATCTGTGGACGTGAAGAACTCTATGATAATCATTTGCTCTTAACAGGACTTCATCAATTCACGTAGGCCAATACTTCATTTTCATATTCATCCTTGTAAACGAGCTCCACAACTGGCAACATTTTAGTTAAATCTTCTGGTACACAGTGAAGAGATGAAACATCCCATCTATGAATTTAAATCAGAAAGAGCTTCTTCCACCTTGCTCTTTTAGTTACTTGATTCAGCCTTTCATGTTCCAGTGAAGTGATTCTATTACTTCATGGAATGTCATGGAAACTTGTTATATTCTATATAAAAAACAAACAACAAACAAACAAAACTTTTTTATAATACTTGGTGTGCTGCCAAGGGAGAATTGCTGATTCAAATTTTATGAGAAATTACTAATTGGAAAGACTGTCCGGGTTTGCACCTTCCCTTATCTTAAGCATTTTCTTAGTTCCCAGAAGAGAGATGATGCAGAATAGAAATAATGTGTTTCAAGGGCAAATAACAAGTTCAGACTAGAATTATTTTTATAGTATATACTCTATGGTTTAAAAGAAAATAGTCTGGAAGAAAGACAGTAGAATAATATTGTTAAAATATTTTTAGTTTTTGAGATGATGAATGTACAACATTGCAATTACAGTAAAAGCCATTGATTATACCCTTTGAATAGATCATATGATATGTGAATATATCTCAATAAAACTGCTGAACAAACAAATAAATAATTGTGTAAGAATAGCCAGAAATAGCATCTGTGGACATCAGGGGAAACAGAGAGAGATTAAGAGGTGAAAAATTTTCTTGTTTGTTTGTCTGTTTTTTGTTTATTATTATTATTGAAATAATAAAAATACTCTAATAATGATTGAAATGATGAACGTACAACTATGTGATTATACCAAATACCATTGATGTACACTTTGGATGAATTGTATGCTTTATTAATATGTATCAATAAAATTGATTTGTTTTAGAAAAATAAAATAAGTAAAAGATTTTTAGTATCTCTCTTTTTAGGTATTGCTTTCTCTTGACTTTATCATTCCTGTGTAATATCTGTACAGGTGTATATGTATACACATAAGAATTAGTTATATGTGTAATGTATCCAAGCACTATTTTTGCATTTCCTGCATTCCCCTTTCATAAATGAGAAATCCATTCATAAATACTTGATGGAAAAAAAAAAACCCTGATACAATGGTTAGATAAAAGAGGTGGTCAAAAAATAATAGAAGAGATAAGAGAAGAGGCAATCTTAACCAGGAAAGGGCCCACTGTATATTTACTACTATATAATAAAAATGGAAAGATATATTTGCAGGCACAGATTTTCACAGTTTATTAATGTATAAGTTTTATTAGCATTTTATTTCCATTTCTACAAGTTCTTCACAAGCCTGTTTAAAGACATGAGGTCATTCTAAAGCATTTTGTTGAAAACAAATGTACATTATGTGTCACTGTAATTACTTTGCCAGATATTCCACCAGAGTGAAATTTCTTTGTTTTCCAGAGTCTTCCCTTGAAGAAGATTCCATGCAAAGCCAGTGCACCCTCAGGCTCCTTTTTTGCCAGAGATAATACAGCAAATTTCTTATCCTGGTGCCGAGATTTAGGGGTGGACGAAACATGTCTATTTGAATCAGAAGGTTTGGGTATGTATTCCTTCAAAATTTTAACTGACAAAATATTTTTTTGTCTACCTTTACCAGTAAAACTATCGAAATATTTTTATATGATGATATTTCACAGATTGTTAGCTTAAAAAACCTGAATTTGTTGTAAATTTGCGGTTTGTTGTAAATTTAACATTTTGAAGATGGAAAATGCATGCCATTTTATGACTGGTTATCTTGTATATAAGAAAAGGAACAAAGTATCATAAAGCGTTCCAAGCTGAAAACAAAGACTATTAAAATTTGGGGGATATTTGGAGAATGTAGGACTAAATTTTACCATCTAACCTGGATTAAGCGTATCCTCATATGCCCCAGCCATGCAGAGGACTATTGCCCTTTCATCTCTACAAATGTATAGAAACACCATCCCCCATAAGCTCTACCTTTGTTGAAACTGCAGCCTGCCTTCCTGTCTTCCTTCCTCCCTCCCTT
>JAQZBX010103313.1:0-11066 GCA_029593785.1 Cabassous unicinctus | reverse complement strand
CAACATACTTTCCATCCACTTCAGGAACATGTCCAGAGATGTAGTAGCTACTTTTGTTATTTGTCATAGTGACTGAACTAGCCAATAACTCAAATGGAGAGGCACCATGAAAGGTACTTGTGGCCTGGTTTGAATGCACAAGAGAGTGTGACAATACTGAAGTCTATCTCCTTTAATTATTATATGCTTTCTAAATACTTCCAATGCAGTTTATAACATATCAAATGAACTTTACTATTTTAGTATTTTACTTTTTACTTTTACACTTTTGCCATTACATTGATTAATGGGTATTTTACTTTAGCAGTACAGAAAAAAACATTTTCTCCATTATTTTATGAAAACCAAAGATTCCCAATGGAATCAAGATTATCTTTCCCCTACCACCACTTTAATATGCAGATTGAGGTAGTCTCTGACAGGTTTCCCTGTTATGAAGTTACGTTTTTATATCAGTATCAATTTAGGTTTCTGATTAATAATGGCCTGAAATTAGCCATTTAAATACTTCAGCTTAGACAATGCTTTTGCAAACTTCCTATAACCAACCATAACCACATAGACTAGTTAGTTTTACCTTTAAATAAGCTTATTAAATTACAATTTAGCAACCAATGAAATTTTATCCATTTAAGTCTTGTTTTACATTCCTCATTCTAGTCTGTGAAAACTGGTCATTTCACTTTAGAACAGATCTATATTTCAATGTACACAAACTTACAATTTTTATCATCTTAAAGATTTAATATATATAATGTTATTGTACTTTATTATTATAGGAGTAATAATATGGGTATAGGAGATTATGCCCAAGCTAAATAAAATTGGAACAATTTTAGTTTATGCAAGAAATGTTCTTTTTCCTTCATTCACAAGGAGGCTAAAACCTCTTTTCTTTAATAAAAGTCTAAAATCATGAATAACCTTAAAAGCATACTGACTGCTGGTTTCTGGAATATATTTTATAACTGTTTACTTTGTTTTCATCATAATTTAGAAGAAATCATTCCATAGCTTTCAAAGACTTTTTCTTTACATACTGAAATATGGCAATTGAATTTTTTACTCTCCTTTTAAGGCTGTTAAAAGGTTTAAATTGGGGGAATTACATGACAAACTATAACTCTTAATTCCCAGGCCTAGTAGACAGAGTTTTAAGTTAAACTTACATTTCCCTATCTTGTCACACTTAGCCCTTTCCCCAAAGCTCTTACAAAGAAAAGGAGGTCCTGGGGGGCTGGGTAGGTAAAGGAGTTTTGAATAACCTTTCCTCTCCCAATAGTTTCTATATTCAGATTTCTACATGACCTTTCTATCTTGCTTAGCCTGTTTAATTTGGGCTTCAGGAATATTCATTTACATGTATAAGTGCTTAGTTATTTTTTTAACTATTTGAATTGAGCTCTATTAAGGATTTTCATTTGTTAATTTGATATCACCATCCCAATGTATGAAAATATATGCTGAACAGACTTAAATAGAGAGTTTGATGTAGAAAAATACAACTCCCTAATGTTACTTATAATTTTCATTCTCTTACAAAATAAGTTTAACTGTAAAATAACATTATTTTCAAAATATCTCTTTGAAGGCTATTTCTGATTATTCTAATCTTCACTGTGACCATAAAGTTTTGCATGGGAAATTTTGTTCTTTGTAGTTATTGGCTTATAAACAAATTGCTCCCAATGATTTAAAATGCAATCTACAACATTTTTCTTTACTCAAAGATTGTGGGGTCCTTCTGGGCTCTTTCCCACACCTGGAGAGTCATGGGAGAAAGCAGGTTATTAATGTCAGTGGAAGGACCAGAGACAGGGGTGTCTCAAATTTGCCTTCCCTCAAGCCATAGAGAAAAATAGTTTCCATGGATTCAAACAGGGAAGAATAGAGTAGTAACCATTACAAATGTGAGACCAGTCCTGAAATAACCATAAGCAAAGGCAAATTCAGTTTAGAATTACCATCACAATAGCAAGCATACAGGATGGTGATGCTTGACTTGAAGTAACCATAAACAAAGTAAGTTTAATTTAGAATTACCATCATAATCATAAGTCTAGGGGAGAAGCTAGTCTCAAAATAACCATAATCAAAGGTAAATTCAGTTTATAATTATCATTACTATAGCTGGCATACACAAGTGTGAGGCTAGACCTGAAGTAACCATAAACAAAGGTAAGTTAATCTAACATTACCATCTCAATAGTAGGTCTAGGATAAATCCATTCGGTTACAGCAATTTCAGATATTATCCTTTTGCTGTTTTATAATAAAGCCACCTATAAGTTTTTGTCTTAACTCAACTACAGTTTCTAGTAAATTTTTGCTACAAAACAAATTGGGCACTTTCATTTATTAACTAAACAACTAAAACTATTTTATTAGTAACATTAATGTTGCTACGTTTTTCCGCTTTTCCAGCAGTTGAACTAATTCCACTTGTGATTTCTTATGTACATCAAATCCAATTGCAAGATAGTATTGAAATTTAAAGACTCATTTTTAAATTACCTTTCACTGTTACCCAATTTGTAATATGCGAATCCCAAATCTAAGTTCCTAGGAACAAGCAGACTGGCAAAGTTAAAGTAAGCACAGATTAGAACAGAAGAGAGAATTTTACACACTTAACTGGAGGTCATTAAAATTTCTTGAGCAGATACCACTTAACTGATGGCTTATGAGGAGGTTTCTTATTCTACAGGGGAAAGGTTTAGTAAAAGCTCTAGACCTTAATTACCCATTCGATCCCATTATTAGGCACAAATGAAGGTAGAGAGTTCCAGAGTGGGAGGTCAGGACCGAGTAAGTGGCTCCCATGTTAATTAAGAAATTAAGAATCTTCCCTGCCACATCAAGAGTCACCTGAGGCTCCTCCTGGTTGATGGTTCACAGTGTCATCCAGGGAGCCATGCCTGGCTTCCGTCCTTCCCTGGGGCAAGGCCCTGGTGGGTCCTGGTGGCAAGGCAGCTTGGGGCCAAGGGCCCACATCTCCACACTTGAAGCAGATTCCTGCTGATGTGGAGCCTGGATTCGGGTGGCCCAGAGGTGATAGGGTGCCTTAATGGTGGCAGCTAAAAGGTGAACTATCCCCAGGCCTGCCCTTCCCTAACTGTCTCCCCTCGGTAACATGGTCTCAATCATTGAAAACTGCAAACACTGTTTCTAAAAGGGAGTTTGGGTCCCAGGGAAAGTTTTTGCAGCTTCCTATGGATATCTGAGGCAGACTGGCTAATAAAGTGAGTTCCTAGGAGGATCTGTTCTTCCCTAGAGTCAGGAGCTACTAGAGGGTGTTTTTTTATTGCCTCTACCAGCTTTCCTTGAAATAAGGCTAGGTTTATGCCCTGCCTCTGAGTAATTTCCCTGAGTTTATTACAATTGATCGGTTTTGTAGTGCACTTCCTCATCCCTTTTAGGAGATATGTGACCACATGGACTCTGGTCCTCAGATCTGCCTGTCCCCTCCTTCCCTATTACACAGGTTTAACTGGAATTCAGGGTCCCATACAGAGGCCACTCTTGGCCGTCCTACAGGCACATGGTGTGGCAAGAAAAGACTTGCCTCTTCCTTTTTAGACCATCAGTAGGCAGGTTGTCCCAATACCACAGAAGACACCCCAATGGGAAGTCTGCTGGAATGCTAGAGGCCGCACCCATTGTTCTAGGGAGAAATGGGAGAAAAAAGTCTATGAGCTGATCCAGCATCCCAGATCCCGGCCTGACTGAACTTTTAGCTTCCAAATCAAAGCTCCCAAGTTGCTTAGGTCTTGGGAGATGTTTGGAGCAACTGTTCTGGTTCCCGGCATCCCAAGAACACAGAGGCTGTGTGGCTGGGCATCCCTGTAACACCTCAGGCTTGGGAGATGTCTGGACCTGGGTTCCAGACCAAAACTACCAAGTCGAACTTTCTCCCGAGAAAAATGGGTGGCTTGAAACCTTTCTTTTGGCCTACTTTTGCAGAAGTCTTAGGAAGTGGCTGTGAGAGAGAGCTCATTTTATGGCCACTGCCAGGGACCAAATTTTGCAGTTAAACCAAACATTAGGGAAACAAAAGAGGGCACAGATAGGCTCTAATTAAAAAGCCTAGGCTCACCAATCTTCATCAGATGTCAGGGAACATTACTTGCCTCTTTATCTCCTGACTTGCCTCACCAAATATGTTAGCAGAATGCTCTGGGTTCTGCGCTTCTAGGTTCTTGGCCATGTTACATAAAGGAATTTAGGGACACACCATAGGATAGGCAAGGGAGTAAAGAGTTTATTAAGAAACAAGGAAAGAGATAGTACACAATCCCAGAAGTGGTGTGGGCATACTACAGGGTGAGACATGCCCAATATACTTTTTTTTTATCCCCCCCACACCCCCTGAGATGGCTCCCTTGTCTGTCTGTTTGTTGTCTGCTCATCTTCCTTAGGAGGCACCGGGAACTCAACCTGGGACCTTCCATATGGGAGGCAAGTGCCCAATTGCTTGAGCCACATCTGCTCCCTTCAATATACCTTTAAAATAATAATATTTGAATATCACCCTCACCCAGAGCACACAAATGTTATCATTTTTTGAGTGCTTACTTTTCTGCTTCACTTGCATTATGTCATTAAATCCTCATAATAACCCCATGTTATAAGAAATATTATTGTCTGCATTTTCTAGATGAGAAAATTCCAGTATAGAGAGATTCGGTAGCTTTCAGAAGGTCATGCTGCTAATAAGTAGCAGAGATGGGGAAAGTAATAGATGTTCTATATAGAATGTAATTGGCACTAATTGTCATACGTAGAGAGTATCAATATTTACTTGCTATTGCATCAGAAGTTAATTTATATTTTCTTTCAGATTTAAGTCTGTTCTTTCAGTTCTAGAATGTTTACCTTAATAAGATGATAAAATCATGAGGCATGCTCAAAATATATGTTACACATTTAACACTATTCCCAGCTTTAAAAAAAAGCACACTGAATAGGAAAAAAAAAAATAATAAAGACATTAACATGTCCAGTGGCTATTATAAATTCAGTGTTGAATCATGAAAAATATTGGGATTTTTTCACTTTACATTGGTATCTTTTTTTCATGTTTGATAACAATACAAAAAATGGTACATCCAAAGTACAATAAGTCCAAGAATTGTGAGTTGCTCATTTGTCAGTCACTCTATAACAGATGCATATATATGCTGTTATGTACAAAATAGCAGAACAAATCAAAGGATGAGGCTTAACTTATTTCAACCCTTAAAAGATAGGAAGTGGAAAAATTTAATATTTTTACAACTGATTCTTCCCTAAAATCTCTAGAATTCAGAATATTTTAGTGGAAAAAATATCTTCCATTGATTTGTTCTTTACATATTAAAAATGAGTAAAACTTCTAAAAGAAATTTTATAACAATGTTCAGTTTTGCTTTGATGAAGGAGCTACAAAAGAGGCTACCAGAGTGAAGATTTTTCACATTGTACCTTTACTCTTCTGTTCTTCATTATGTCAAAATATTTTGTCATGCAAAGGTCTTTCTTTTGTGACTCAGTATAGCTTTTTTCTCCTAGCTTATCACAGAAGTGAATTCAATTAATAAAACAGCCTCCTTACATTTGCAAATGAAGAAATTCAAGCTGGTGCCACCCGCAGAGCAGGAATGCCTTGAGACCAAAAGCTACACGGTTTAACAAAGTGTTGTAATTAAAAGTGTATCATTGGGGGAATTACCTAGAATATGCTCATGAACTGGCAACCACCTTTGATGTCACCCAGTGCAAATGAAAATTTAACAGGTATTTAATAACTTGTGCATGCAAATTTAGAGTGCATTATTCAAAGTTCACCAAAATGAACCATATGCTATTATTTAATCTAAAATGCTTATTTTTTTTCTTATTTTGTATCATCTTACTGTGGTCAAATGATTCATTATACTTCTAAGTATTTTTAAATAGGCTTGAGCAAAGTTAAAAAATATGCACTTTGTGTGTGTGTTTAGTTACGTTGAAGTTAATTTTTGTGAAACTTTCAATTTATATTTCATTAGTTATCACCTCTTCCTTTTAGCCAGTTCTGCATTTAATAATCTCTTGTCCCCCTCCTCCTTTGACAATGATTTTAATAAAATTCAAACCCAAAGGAAAAATAATATAAACATTATATTTTTTAACTGTTTTAACTAATTTCACTTAGGCCTGCCATTTTTTAAAACTAATATCATGTGGACCAATTTATAGGTGGGTATTTCATATTTGCTTCAAAGAAAATACTTTTTGTGGACAGAGGCACCCAAAGCAGGAATGCACATCAGGGGCATTGAACAGCCATGCCGGGACCTGCCTATTAGGGTACATCTGTGATATCTCTTACCTACCCACTTGTGTGAGCACACAGGGAAAGACAAGAAGCAACTTGTCTTTCCCTCTTTTTCTACCCAGTGGTAAGACAGGCGATCAGTGGGGTCAGAAGTCTTGCACAAAGAAGAATGAAGTTCTGTCCTATCCTAAAAAATAAAAATTCCGTGACTCATGGAAATTTCAACATGCAGGGTAGAAAACAGCCAATAAAACAAATTAATCAGAGGTCTTGTTTTATCTGGCTTGTTTAATTAGCATTTGATCCAGCTAATTTTGAAATCTAATTTTCCCAGGAATATGTATATTTTTAAATTTTGTAAGCATCCTGTCGTAAGATGCATTTAGAGAAAAACTTATATTTGTTCTAGGAAAGTAAAAGTTGTTTCAAAACAAAATACAATACTGAATTGAGCCACTCCTACTAATTCCCAGTAACTGGAGTAATTTCTCAGAAAATACTTCTGGGAATGAAACACTTGAAACCAAGACTGCAAATCCTAGAATCTAGAATGAACATGTAAGTTAAATTAGTCTGGATGTCTTGCACCATTGCTGAAAAAGTTATTTTTTGAAGTATATTTCTCAGATCCCTCCTAAACAGACGGTACTGTTATGGAATCTTCAAACCTGGTGCTAATTTTGTTTTCATAAATTTTCTAAAATAGAAAAAAAATTAAGTGGTAAGAAATCTGCAAGTCTGATTTTTTTTTTAATTGATTAATCAATTATAAGCCCCAATAGAGCAAAAAAAGAAACTTTCCAGTAATTATTAAGCCTTTGATGCATGATTCAGAAGTCTGACTTGGTCAAGTTTATGAGTCTTTATTGTTAATATTAAAGCACTCAGTAGAGATGTGATACAGGCATATCTCGGAGGTAATCCATGTTCTTTTCCAGACACCACAATAAAGCGACTATCACAATAAAGTGTGAGTCACACAATTTTTTTTGTTTCCCAGAGCATATAAAAGTTATGTCTACACTATATTGTGGTCTACTAAGTGTGCCATAGCATTATATCTAAAAAACGTACATACCTTAATTTAAAAATTCTTGATTGCTAAAAAATGCTAGCCATCATCTGAGCCTTCAGCAAACTATAATCGATGTTGAAGTTTGCTTTAGTGGTTGCTGAAAGCAGTGTTGGCTGTAGCAATTTCTTAAAATAAGACAACAATGAAGTTTGCTGCATTGATTGCCTCTTCTTTTCACAAAAGATTTCTCTGTAGCATGTGATGCTGTTTAACAGCATTTTACACACAGGAAAATTTCCTTCAAAATTGGAGTCTATCCTCTCTAACCCTGCTGCTGGTTTGTCAATTAAGTTTACATAAAATTCTAAATCCTTTGTTGTCATTTCAACAATGTTCACAGCATCTTCACCAGGATTAGATTACATTTCAAGAAACCACTTTCTTTGCTCACCTGTAAGAAGTAACTCCTTATTCATGAAAGTTTTATTATGAGATTGCAGCAACTCAGTCACATTTTCAGGCTGAACTTCTAATTCTAGTTCTCTTGCTACTTCTATCACACCTGCAGTAACTTCTCCACTGAAGTCTTAAATCCCTCAAAGTCATCCATAAAGGATTGGGCTCAACTTCTTCCAAACTCCTGTTTAATGTTGATACTTTTACCTCCTCCCATGCATCACAAATGTTCTTAATGACATCTAGAATGATGAGTCCTTTCTGGAAGGTTTATAGTTTATTTCACAAGATCCATCAGAAGAATCACTACCTATGACAGCTATAGTCTTATAAGATGTATTTCTTAAATAATATAACTTGAAGTCCAAATTACTCTTTGATCCATGGGTTTAAGAATGGATGGTGTGTTAGCAGGCATGAAAATAATACTTTTCTTGTTGTACATCTCCATCAGAGCTCTTGGCAACCAGGTGGATTGTTCGTGAGAAGTAATATTTTGAAAATAATATATTTTTTCTGAGCAGTAGGTATCAACATTGTGCTTAAAGTATTCAGTAAACCATGTTGTAAACAGATGTAGTCATCCAGGCTTTATTGTTCCAATTAGGGAACAGGAGTAGATTATATTTAGCATAATTCGTTAAGGCCCTAGGATTTTCAGAATGGTAGATGAGCATTGGCTTCAACTTAAAGTCACCAGCTGCATTAACTCCTAACAAGAGAGTCAGCCTGTCCTTTGAACCTTTGAAGCCAGGTATTGTCTTCTCCTCTCTACCTATGAAAGTCCTAGGTGAAATCTTATTCCCGTGTAAGGCTGTTTTGTCTTCATTGAGAACTTGTTTCTCAGCTCAATCCTCTGGATAACTTGCTGCAGCTTCTACATCAGCACTTGCTGCTTCTCCTTACACTTTTATGTTATGGAGATGGCTTCTTTACTTAATCTCATGAATCAACCTCTGCTAGCTTCAAACTTTTCTTTTGCAGCTGCTTCACCTCTCTCAGTCCTCACATAATTGAAGAGAATTAAGGGCTTGCCCGCTAAGGTTTTGGCTTAAGGGAGTGGTGTAGTGGTTTGATATCTTCTATCTAGTCCACTCAAACTTTCTCCATATCAGCAATAAGGCTGTTTCACTTTCTTTTCATTTGTGTGTTCACTGGAATAGCACTTTTAATTTCCTTCAAGAACTTTTTCTTTGCATTCACAACTTAGCTAAATCTTTGGAATAAGAAGCCTAGCTTTCAGCCTATCTGGACTTCTGACATGCCTTCCTCGCTAAGCATAATCATTTCTAGTTTTGGATTTAAAGTGAGAGACACGCAACTCTTTCTTTCACTTGAACACTTAGAGGCCACTGTAGGGTTATTAGTTGGCCTAATTTCATTATTGTTGTGTCTCAGGGAATGAGGAGGCTTGAGGAGAGGGAGACTGGAGTACAGCCTGTTGGAGGAGCAGTCAGAATATACACAACACTTATCAATAAGGTTAGCCCTCATATGGGCACGGTTTGTGGCTGCCCCAAAACAGTGGGAAAATGGCACTGATAGACTTGCTTGACACAAGGTTATCACAAACCTTCAATTTGTAAAAAATGCAGTATCTGCAAAGAACAATAAACTGAAGCACAAAAAAAATAAGGTATGCCTATACTTATATGCAAGCCCCAGAAGAAAGTTGGATATCATTATTAAAACATTATTGAATAGGAAAATTAGTTGTAAACCCAACAGGCAAAATGCAGAATATCAATAAAATTTTTCTACAAAGACATCTTAATCCCAAAATTGGCATTCACAAGTCTAGTTAATGAAAGCGGATTATTTTCATTGCCAAAAAAGGATTCTTTGCTTTACCAAAGGATTCAGTGCAAATTTCCTCTCCTTTGTGTAAATGAGTGTTTGTTTCCATATAATAACACAAATAATCACAAAGGCACTTAAGCATTAAAGTTTGGGCATCACTATTAATTAAACATAAGTCAGTGCAACAAAATGTTTACTTAGATATACAAATATCTTTTGATAGCCCTAAACTGGAAAAAAGCACAGTAACCAATATTTGTGGAGGATAATATAGTGATATGTATCAAAGTCTTCGAAATTTTTTTGCCCCTTGACCCAGTGATTCTCCTTCTGTGAATTTATCCAAAAAATATCAAACAAGTGCACATAAATGAATTTTCTTTGGTCTTCATCACAGGGTTGTTTGGCAACAACGTGAATTTTGGAGAATAGGGAAGTATTCTCTATGTAATTAAATAAATTACAGTTCATCCACAAAATGCATTTCTATAAACCATTGAAGACAATAATGTTCATAATGATGCATACAATTTACATGGAGCGATGTTAGGGATACATAGTGAGTTAAAAACAGGTTGTGCAACCATATGTAAAATATATGTTCATAACAAATGTGTGTTTATTCATCAATCATACACCTATATAGATAGGTATAGGATTAGAAGATAAGGTTGCAGGCATGTTTGACTAGTTTAAATTTAGTTTTATTGGTGTATTTTTCTATTTTTATATAATTACTTATGACAATTAAAATATTTTTATTCTTTTAAATAAATAGTAAGATATTTTCCCCTTGGGTGGTGTTTTAGTCTGCCAAAGGGCTGCTGATGCAAAGTACCAGAAATCTGTTGGCTTTTATAAAGGGAATTTATTTGGTGTAAAACTTACAATTCCAAGGCCATGAAAAGTCCAAACCAAGGCACCATCAGAGATGCTTTCTCACCAAAATCAGCTACTGTTGATCCTGGTGTATTCCCACATGGTGAAGTAAGATGACCAGTAATCTCTGCCAAGGTTTCAGCCTTCCCCTCCAGGATCACCCTTTCCTCTTGAACTGCTCAGTGGACTCAGCCTCTTGGGGCTTCCTGCTTAAGCAATACTGTAGGCCTCTCTCTCCAGGCATAGGGCTTGTTTCTTTCCAGGCTTCCTATATAAGTCTCAGCTATCCACTCTCTTCCCAAATTCAGCTGTAAGCTATCAGGCAAATGGCTTATCTCTCCACGGGGCCTCAGTTGTTTGAGCTTCTCCTTTCTGTCACAGGATCAAAAATGGCAGAGCTCTCTCTTCCTGTGTCTGAGTGAGTCTTTCTCTGTGTTTCAGTTTATATCAGACCCAGCAAGGGGGCTTTCTCTGTGTTTCACTTCATATCAGTCCCAGCAAGGCGGCAGAGACTCAACTTGAGTCAAGCCTCATGGACTTAGCCTAATCAAAAGCCCTTAGCAAGTAATCTAATCAAAGGCCCCTCAGCTGAATTTAATGTAATCAAAGGGTATCACA
>JAQZBX010103312.1:0-11065 GCA_029593785.1 Cabassous unicinctus | reverse complement strand
CCCCCCCACCTTTTTCTATTATAAATAATGATATGACGGGTATTCATTGTGTACAAAGCCTTCTTTCATATTTGCTAATATTTTAAATAATTTTTATAATATTTATAATATGCTTATGCTATAATATTTTTAAATATCTATCACTATTTCAACACAGTAATTCTGAAAAAAAGAATTACTGAGACAAAATGTATGGATATTTAAGATATAGAATTTGTATTGTATTTAAAATATAAAGTATAAATACTTAACATATAAAATATAAAATTCATACACAAGCATGGCAGAAAATTTAGAAAACACACCCAAAGATAAAAAGCAGAATTAAAATGAGCCTGAATTTTACCACCCAGGTGACTGCTGTCATTGTTTTGGTCATAACTTTTAAATCTCTTGTCTCTATGAATATTAAAAAATCCAAATTTTATCTATGTACTCTTTCAAAACCTGCTTTTTTCACTTTTAGAGTATGAATATTTTCCCAATTCTTAAATCCCCTCAAATTACTTAATTTTTAATGGGTGCATCATGTTCTGCCATGGAGATTTATAGTCTAACCACTCACCTCCTACATTTAACATCCTTTTTTTAAAATGACAAACCTGCCCAGTAAAGACAAGAGTGTTTGCATTATTTCCACAGGACAACTTCTTAGTAAATGAAAGTCTGGTCAAAGTGTGTGCTCACTGGAGAAAGTGGTGAGCCACGCCGTGAAATCGCCCACCAGGAAAGCTGCCTGAATCTAAGCCACCTTCACTCTCACTGGATATGCTATTTAAAAACCGTTCTATTCCTTGTCAATTTAATGCAGAAAATGGCAACCTGATGTTTGTTTTAATTTTAATTTCTTTGATTATTAGGTTAAATTTAAAAAGCGCTTATTGGGCATTTGTATTCTTTTCTTATGGCCTATTGCGCTTTCTATTTGGATTTGCGAGCATTCTTTACATACTAAGTTTTGTAAGTTCATAAATTACAGATTTTTCCCAGTCGTTCGTTTGTGTTTTAATTTTGTCTCCTGACTTTTTGCTGGACCGGCTTTAAATTTTAGATGACTTACATTGCATGAGCTAACCATGAAAGGTCTTTCCCCATCTAAGACGAGAAACGTGCATTTTAAAGTGTCCTTGTGGCTTCAGGCATGGCTTTAAAACTCTCCGCGCTGGTTGAATGATTGCCGTAGGAGGCAGGAAGCCAGCGGCCCCACGGCGGAGCCGGCCGCGTCTCCAACCGCCGCCTCGCCCCGACGTCAAGGTGTTTTCTCAGAGCCGTGCCGCTGTTTGCAGAACCTCTGTTCTGCTCCGAGTACTTGTGGGTTTCTTCTGGCACCAGGACCCATCTGCTTTCGTTAGAAAGAGGATAGTAAGTAGAAAAGAGAAAATGTCTTCTCTTTTCAGAAATTTCTCGACTCTTTCTCATTGTTCTTTTCTGTGGAACAAGCCACTCCTCACAGGTGGCGCTGCTGAGAAGGCACGGCCTTCTCTCTGGCCTCAAGTCTGCACGCCGGAGGCGCCCCCGCGGCCGCGGCCCCTGGGCTGGGGTGCTGGCGCAGGGGCGCTCCCACTGGGCTGCGGGGTACCCGCTCAGCCTGGGCGCTGCTTCCAGCTCGACGCCTCCGGGTCTGGGCACCCACCCCAGTCCTCTGAGTTTGCAGAGAGGCTCTGTGGGTCCCTCTCCTCGCCTTGTGCTTTCCACATGGCAGCTGTGTGAGGTTGTCAGGCCTTCAGAAGAGCCAGGAACTTTCCTGAGTCTGAGCGTGGGCTTCCCAAGTGCGCCGTGACCTGGGCGGGTGTCCATTCACGTGTGGCTGCGTGCTCCTTCCCTCATGCCCCAGCCTCCCCCATCCCTGCCTTTTGTTTCGTCTTTCGAGAGAACGTTAATTGTGTTGCCAGGGTAAAAGTACTCTGGGGTCTTGGAAGGACCATGTACAGGTGAGGCTTTGTCATGACCCAGGGCAGGTGCTGTGCTCGTTGCCAAGGAGATGCAAAGATGAGATCGGGAAATGGTGCACTCACCGTCACTGGGGGCCGCTCTCTGGCACGCCGGGGGAGGCCCTTTGCACGTCCTCACACTGGAACCACATGCGTTAGGAAGCAGATGAAAAACACCGGGGCTCAGCGAGGTCAGGTGATTGTCCAAAACTACGTGGAAGAACTCAGATACCAAGACCTGGGGTTTCTGACTCCAAAGTCTGCATGCTGGAAAGTTGCCCATTCACTTAAAATGCCACGCACGGAGAGGTCAGACGCAGGCGGCATCCCCACGGGCAGCCGCTGTCCTCTGGGTCAGTGCGTTTCTTTTTCCTCCACCCTCGTCCCTCTCCAGAGAACGGTCCCCTTGGGCTGTGGGCCAAGCTGAGCCTGTGGTCCAAGAGGGCTGCCCCTGACTCCAGCTTTCCCCCTTTGCTTTCCTTCCTGCTTCCCGTTTCCTGAAACAGTTCTGGTGAAAAAATGCACAGAGGGAACTCCTGGGTTTCACAACGAACCTCAGCAAGAGGCAGCCCCCGATGGCGCCTTCGCTTACAAGAGGCAGTTTTAGCAGCCGTCGGGAGCCCCGGCCCAGGGCCCCGGCTGCTGGGTGCGAATCCCGGCTCAGCCACTCAACAGCCATGCAGTTGTTGGCAAATGACTTCACCGCCCCATGACTCAGTTTCCTGAGCTGTAAAGTGGGGATGCTGGTGGCCCCTATGTGGTCGAGGGTCCCTGTGCCAACGTGTGTAAGCTTCTTAGACGAGCCCGCAGGAAACGCCGTGTAAGCCTCACCCCTGCTGAATCGTACTTGTTTATGGCTAGTACTCGCTGAAGTTTACTTTTCAGTGCCAACCAGCTGTTGGAAAGTGCCATAAAAATGTCTGTGGCTCTGTCTAGAAAGCAGCTACGAGGAAGGTCTGGAACAGGAGGGGGGGCCGCACGCCTGGACTTTCCTAGGGCCTCCCCATGCGCCACCCGGAGCCAGGAGCCCCCTCCTGGGGGGTGGCCAGCAGCCCCGGGGAGAAATGGCAACGCTCACCTTCCTACCCGGACAGCGTTTCCTGGTGGCTGCCACTGATGACCGCAACCCACGACCCTGTGGAGCAGGGGAAAAGCTGGGGGAGCGAGGCACGGATGGGAAGCAGCAGAGCTGGGCTTCCGTGCACGTCAGTCCCACATTCCATCCCCAGGGCGTGGACATCTGAAAGGGGAGGCTGCCTGGAAAGGCTGCCCTCTGCCATGGCCGCGCTGGACACGGGGACCCTGCATTGCGATCAGCAGCACAGGGGTCCGCTTCGTGTGAGCTGGCATGGGAACCTGTTTCTAGAGCCTCCCTTTGGGCAGGGAATTTGTTACCCCAGGGCGACAACCGTCCTCGCAGGCGAGGCGCGTCTGGGCCGCCGCCACCTGGTGGCGCCGCATCGACCGGCCAGGGTGACTCGCGGGTTGAAATGTCCAGAGTGACGATCCAGTGCACGGCTGTCTCGGGTTCCCCCGGCCCCTTCCCGCCTCTCTTTAAAGGGGGGCAGGCCCATCTTTCTGCAGAGCGACCCCCCTCCTGGCCGCTCAGTCCCCTGCGCAATCCCGGCTGACAGGTTCACATCTGACTGCAGATTGGATTTGATCCACTGCCAGAGGAAACAGGATTCCAGTCACTTAAAGTGACAGTGCCGCCGCGCTCGGCGCCACACACAAACGGCGCAGGGAGCACTGGGCAGCGGGGGCTTCAGGGGCCCGCGATGGCCGCCTGTGCTGCCACCGCCTCGGGAAAACGGCCTCGAAAGGGCCGAGTGACGTAGCGAGGCGTCCGCGGGACTTCCCTGTTTTGTTCTGAACTTTCCTTCTTTCCCAAAGTCCTTTCCCAGGAAATACCAAGTGGGGAGGAGAGCAGTCAAAGGAAGCTCCTTCTATCGCTTTAGCGCTGAGTTTCTAAAACATCTGCAGACGTGAGTTTTCAGAGCACTTTTATAGAAAAATGGAGCAGACAGGGCAGCTTCTCACAGGCCCCCGCCCCACGCAGCTGTCCCGTCGGGACGGCCTGGCCGTGTGCTGCGTCTGCCACAGGGCTGACGTGCCGCCGTGTTGCTACGAGCTGAAGCCCCTATTTGCTGCCGGCTCCGCTCTTTGTGCCGCCCTGTTCTGTGTCCTTTTGTACAGAATGATCTCACTGTCCTGAAAACGCAGGGCAGTTCTCAGCACCTTGTAAAAAGCGGGGCTGTGCTCACTTTCAGAGCTGCCTGGTCACCAAGGAATTGGACAGCCCGCTGAATACGCAAAGGAGAAGCCACTCATTTCCCTCCACGCCAGGAAGTTCCCGACACGGGAGTGTGTTGGCGACGCCTCAACAGCAGGGCAGAACTTGGCTCAGGAAGGGGAGATAATATAGGCGGAAAAATATATAATAGTGCTAGTGTGCACACATGCACACATCTACATAAAGAGTCACATACATCATTTAAAAATAAGAAATGGTTGATGGGGAGGCGTGCGCCTGGCCTTGCGAGGGAGGCCTGGAGCTGCGTCCGTGTGCCATCTTAGCGGTGCTGGTTGTCGGATGCAGTCTTGCTCGTTCCGGTTGGCGGAGCATTTGCTTTCGACCTCCTGCCCAACCAGTGACACCGGCAGTGCCGACTTTGAGGCCGGTACACGTAATCGGACATGAGACAGGACCTCTCCCCTCTCCTTCGCAAACTCTCGCTGCCACGCACTCCCTCCCCGAGGCAGTGTCACCGTGTGAACAAACAAACCGCGAGCAGCCTTTGCCTCTGGAGCCCGGGACCTACATTGCTCTCTTGCTTTCTACGAGTTCAAGTGAAGACAGTGGGCGGCCTGGCCAAGTCCCCTGGACAAAGCCTGTCCCGGCTCGCCGCCGTGGCGGCCGGCTGAAAATGGCCGCTCTCTTCTCCAGGCGGCCTGGCGTGCGCTGGCCTCGGTCCCCAAATAGGAGCTCGCTGTCGCATTTCTACAGTTTGAAGTCCCTGAAGGTATTTGTGTGTGACAGAGAGACTTTGGTGTCTGCACGCTTGATTTATTTGCTATAATTCATTACCTTTCGCTTTCTGCAAGACGGGAGAGTGCAGGCGCCGCCTCAGCAGCAGGGCAAGAGATTCTCGGGTGGAAAGTCCTGCTCCAAACTCCTGTTTGCGCCGAGGACTTCTGTTTGCCGCCTTCCCTGCTTGGTCCCTGGCTTTGGAGTGATTTTTAATGTCCTCCGGAGGGCGTGGACACGACAATCCCGAACGTTTCCTTTCTTTCGGCTGCCTCTGCGTGGGGCCAGCCTGCCGGCTGCGACCCGACACGAGTGCAGGAGCTTTTTGGGAACCGCTCTTGGCCGCCGGTGTAGTTATAAATATATTAAAAGTAGGTTAACTGACTGCGCTTCCCTGCATTAATTCTTCCAGCTGAAATTTTCCTGACTTTTTTTCCCTTTCGTTTTATTAGGTTAATAAAACTTGGTTTTCAGCGTTTGGCTGCCCCGCGAGAGCAATTCATCCAGTTCATCGAGTGCCTAGCGGACGGCCGCGGCGCTCGCAGCGCAGCCATCCCAGAGGCGCCTCGCGGAGGTGAGGCTCACGGACGCGCTGTGCGTTTCGTCTGCTGGTTTCCCAAATTCTCTTGTCAGCTCGACTGTCGCTTTTCAGAATTTACTCGAGGCCGACGGCACCACAGGGTAAATCCTGCGCGGCAGAGCCCATCCCGCTCCCGCCCTCCACGCACCCCACACACCCCGAGCCGGAAAAGAGAGTTTCTGTAATAAAACGAGATGGAAATGTGTCTATGCTAGCAGTTTAGAGCATTCCAGCGAAAGGGCTGTGGGAGATATTTCTGCTTACGTTAGAGGGAAGCGCTGTAAGAATGGGGTAGAACAGACTGAAGAAAAAAGGCCACTAGTAGGAAGAAACAGCCTGCGACTTAGAAAGAACATTTGGGATTAAAAATAAAATGATTCTCTGTGTCTCCGTGTGTGTGCAGTCTCTGAATTATTTTTATAAAACGTCGCCCTTGGTTTATTTTGGCCAAATCTCTCTCTCTCTTTTTTTCTTTTGGTGTTTCAGGGAAAGACCAGTAAAAGAGAAAAGTAGATGTCACTTGCCTTCTGAGTCAAGGGACTGTGCCTTTTCTCCTTCTAGAACATTCTCCCCCCACCCCCCCTTTTTTTTGGCAGGCTCTCAAGGTACTGCCAGTTCCAGGCTTGGGGCCGTATCTCTCTCAGTGTGGTTGGAAACCTGGAATCTGAGCAGCCCAAACTCTGAGGTACATATATCAGCTGAGAATCCGATCAGCGGCTGGAAATGGAGGGGTGGGTAGACGAGAGTCACCGGGCCAGAGGCCACCTGACTTTCCACACAGCAGCCCGGGCTTGTCACATTTGTCACCAGCGCCCTGCTTCCTCTTCTCCTGCTCGATCCTGCAGACAATGCCCTGCCTCTCTCGACCGCGCTCTACCTGGGCAAGCCTGATCTCCGGTAACTCACCACATCCGGCGGCTCCTTCGGACAACCTTCTCCTCGCTTCCTGCCAGCCTCCCGCCTTGAGCGTGGAGTGAGGGCTGTGTTTCCTCTGCAGGCAGAAAGCGAGCGTTTGGAAAAGCTCCGTGGGCGAGTCTCCCGGGAAGCTTTTCGGCACTAGCTTCTCCATTTTATTGCCCACCTGGCCCCGATGCCTGGTGAAAGGCCCTGTTCAAACAACTGGCTGGGATTTTGGAGAAGTTCTCGGCAAATCTGGGGTGCCGAGAGTGGGGGGGCCGCCGGCCAGGCTGCGGGGGGTGGCAGTCACCGTCTCTCTTCCGCTGTGTCCTTGCTCCGCGTGCACGCGGAGAGCTCGAGGGGGTGTCTGAGGCCGAGGAGGGCCGCTGGTGGCCACGGCCCGCTGGGCACTGCCCTCTACCTCCAAACGGCTCCTGGGCTGCACGGAGGACTTGCAGGGCGCCCGGTCACGCTCAGGGTTCTAGCGTCAGCCTTGATCTTTGGACCACACGGACACAGTCGGCTCATCCATGGGGACCCAGCACCGGCCAACACCCCCTTTCCTCGGCACAGAGAAGGTGCACCCCGAATTGCCCTGCTCTTCGCACGACCTCCCAGTTCTGCACGCTGCCAGGAGGGGCTGCTTTGCTCTGGACACACGTGCTATTTCGGTGGGGTCAAAGGACTTCGTGGCCGTGGGACGGTGGCTCAGAGCCCTCGAGGAGCTGCTCAGATGTGGCTCCGAGCAAGTGGCCACGTCGTGCCGCTCGGAGCTCTCAGCCGGCCGCTCTCCAGGTGCCAGGAGCGTGGCTCCCGCTCAGGCTCCCACACGAGGTGCCCCCTCCCCAGCCCACCCGCTTACTGTGCGTTCACGATGCGTGAGATTCTCTTCTGAAAATGTGCTTTGAGGGGTTTTGCGCTGCTTTGTCTCCCCACTCGACACTCCTGAGCAAGGCGGGCCATTTATCTTTCAGGCAGAAGACTTCCGGCAGCTCGGCTGCGTGACTGCGTGCGGACCGCCAGCACCGTGTGTGGAGGGAGCTTGGACCTTTTTTCATCGTGGGGTTTGTGACTCTCTTAACCCCCCCCCACTGCAGCTTCTCTCTCTCTAACTAGTTCCTCCCGGCTGCGCGCCCACCCCCCGCCCAAGGGCCCCAGCTCACCTCCAGCAAGTCGAGCTGAAAGAAGCATTCATGCCTGGGCCATCTGTTTGTTTAAACTCACCGGGTGTTAGTCCTTGGTAAATGCGACAGAATGGAGGAAAATGGAATTCTCTGCCGGCTTTTGATCAAAGAGATGACTTAAAAAAATTCAACATGGATTTCTGAAGGACAATGTCATACACACTCTGCCTGTGTTTCTCAACTTCAGTGTTTAGTTGATCTGGGCTCTTTAAAAAATTTTCCTTTTTGATCCCAGGGAGAAAACACTCACACAAACCTGTCTCCGTGCCCCAAACCCTGCAAAGCCGGCGTTTTCCTTAAGCAACCCCCGCTGAAGAGTGGCAGGCCACGTCGCCTGATGGACCAGCAATGCCAGAGAGGCGGAAACCTGGCGGAAGAGTCTGACCTCTCTGCTGCAAATGCTCCCGGTTTCTGTGGGAACTCAAAGTGAAGGCACTGTTACCACCGGTGCCAAATTTCAGAAATTCAGAACCCAGGGTGCTCGTCCCCCAGGCCCCAGAAACACACCCAGGGGCTGCACCGCTCCGTTTCCCACCCGATCATTAAACGTACGTTTCCCCCTGCCCCCTCGGCTTTGGAGCTAATGCAAATAAAAAGCATTTAAAACGGTTGACATTTCCTGCCATTGAAGGCATTCGTGACGGGTGGGGGACGCGGGGCTTTAAAGTGTGTTTTCCTTGGAAAACTCGTTTCAAATCTGCCGCAGGAACTCAAGCACATAATACAGTAAATTTTGACGTCCGCGATAGGCCTCCATCGGCCGCAGTCCCTTAGTGAAATGGCTCCTTATCTTACGTGGATGTAGGAGAGCAAATATCTCAAGGCAGAACTCAGACCATCCTGGAAAAAAATTAAAATATGTCATCCTTCCACCCCCTTTGCTCATTTTCTTTTCCATTGTGGAAAAAAAACGAATTTGATATTTTAATTTCTTGTGCTTCCTCCATTGATTGTTTAGACAGTGATTTTGCCAACTTCCTGGCTGTTCACTTCTGATCCTGCAGAAGAGAGCCACGTTTCCTTTTCGGATCAGGACGCGGAGACGGATGGAGGCCAGCTCTGGGCCGGCGGTCCCCAGGAAATCGTGAGTGCTCCGCGGCCTTCCCCTTTCTTTCGTCTGCAGCGAATTCTGGACAGGAGTCCTCTCCTAGCTCCCTGCCAGGCCTCAGCACCACTCTCCACGTCCGTCCGGGGAGACAGACTGTGATTTTTACACAAACATCGGCTGGGAAGGGGAGGGGGCTGTGCTCGCCAGCGGCGGTGACTGCAATTTTCATTGTAGGGCTTTGAAAGATGGGGAAGGGAAACAGAGGTAGGCTGCTTTATTTCAGGGGCTTTCGGTGAGTCCCTACTGAATTTACCTAATAAAATTAATTAAAAATTTTTTCATTTTCTCATTTCATTCCAGCAGAAAATGAGTTTGCCTTTATAATGTCCAGATCTTTCAAACTCTATTGAGTGAGAAATTAAGTTACAGAATGGAAATACTCTGGCATGTACATCTATATGAAATGAAGTCATATGTGCCTGGAATACAGCAGCAAGCCTGGCTTTAGGGTCCTAGGACACTTAAAACAATTCTTTTCATGATATGCAATAAAGGAAAATAAGATTCTGTAAAAAAAGTGACTGTTTTAAAATGGCTGGATTGTGATACATAATAAATTTAATTGTAATTTATGTTTGTCAACTGTAAGTTGTATTTTAAAAAATATTCGGAACTTCTCGTCAAATGTTGGGAGGATCATAAAGAAAGCATATTTTAATATTCTAGAACAAAATAGACTTATTTCCTTTCCATGAGACTATTCCAACTAGAATGGAAAATTGTAAGCCCAATAGTGTTTTCATGAAAAGAATACCCTAGCTTTAATTACTAAGAGAAAGCAATTAATGCTCGGATTTCAAAGCAAATCCAGTGACCACTGGGAGGCAGGAAGGAAAGCACAGGACAGTTATTTGCAGAAGAAAATCCAGAAATTGACGTCGGGGAGACGTTTAATCGCAGTGTGATTGCATTTATACAGAAAAGTTACATAAACTTCAAAAATGAAAGTTGTTTTGCTTAAGTGCCTGAAAAAAAGCGTTTAGAATAGTATTTGAGTTATCCCAGTTTTGTGCTTTGTGCTCATGAAAACTTGCCCGGGCCCAGAGTGATTAAAGAGCCGCAAAGGAGAGGAGCGTGCGCCTCGAAGCGTGTCCCTGCGCCTCCGGCACCCCCAGAAAGTGTGGGAGCTGATGAAGGAAAAAACTCCACTCCAGAAATTTATAGCTAAGAGAAAACTTAGAAGCTAAGTTAGCATTTTCCTTACTTTCTCCCTCTTCCTCTGGGTGGTGGGGAGGGGCAGGGAGGGGCTGCAGGGGGAGAGCAACCGGCGAAGTTTGGGTTCAAAATGGCGACAAACGGCAGGGGCGCAGGAAGGTTCTGGCGTTTCTTTTCGCTTTTGATTAGGGTATTTTGTTCTTCTCCTTCTGCCCCTGAACCTGTGGCCTTGCGAGTCTGTTTTTAGGCTAATTTGGATTGCCTTGTGCAGAAACCTTGCCCTCCTCTTTGTCCGTTAGATGGCGATGTGACTTCTACAGTGAGCAGGGGGTGGGTGTGGGGCGAGAGCGCCTGGGACAGCCTGGGCGACCCCTTGGGCGCTCCCAGAGGGTCGCCTGAAACGAGCAGAGCGATCAAGGAGTGCTTCGAGTGCTTCGCCAAGCGTTAATTAGCGAAGTCTTCACCCTCCTGAAATGGCCTGAGAGAGCGCCCATCTAGAGTTCAAAGAAAATACTTCCTGGAAAAGCTCAAGGTAAAAACGGCAAGAAGTTTAGCAGCTATTTCAATATTTTACCAGTTGCATTTCTCTGTTTTAAGGATTAAAATACATGCTCACCTTTCTCCTGTAACAATAGTGAAGAATGCGCATTTTACAGAATCGCACAGGAGTTTATATCCGTAAAATTGGTCAAGTGAAAGCAGGCATAAATAGCTGATAATGTCATCAGTCTCACCTTCTCAGAAACTGGTTTCCTTTACAGTGACGGCGAGCGGAATATCTTCCCTGGACATTATATTTCATTATATCAGCACCTGCTAAAACGGTATTGCCAACTTCTCGGAACTTTTGAATCTTAATCTCCCATGAATCCAGGATAACCTTCTCCTCCTCTCCCATTGGGAAAAATTTCTACTTTATTTTAAAAACAAACAAGCAAACATTTTCCTATCCCCACCTCTTGCTAGCGAGAATTTACATCCTGAATAATGCGGAGCACATTCTTCGCCATATTTAATGTTCAAACTCAAATGACTTTCATTTTTGGATGATTTCAAAGTTTTGATCCTTCATGGGACAACATGATTCCTTAATTTGTTTTATGTATTAATTTGCCATGTTCTTTTAATTTACAAAGAAATAGTGTGCATGGTGACAGCTATTTTAAACAAATTTAGACTCAA
>JAQZBX010103311.1:0-11064 GCA_029593785.1 Cabassous unicinctus | reverse complement strand
GGCACCAGGAACTGAACCTGAGGCCTCCCATGTGGGAGAGAGGGGCCCAATCACTCGAGCTACCTCCATTCCCTGCTTGTTGTGTCTTTCATTGTGTTTCTTTGTTGTGTCTCCTCATTGCGTCAGCTTGCTGCACCAGCCCTTCACATCAGCTCGCTGTCTTGCTCATCTTCTTTAGGAGGCATCAGCAACTGAACCCGGGACCTCCCATGTGGTAGGCAGGCACTCAACTGCTTGAGACACATTCACTTCCCTCTTATGCTTATTTTTGCAAGTTATATCTTTTTAAGTGCTTTTATTTTCCATCTATTTGTGATCTTGTATTTATGGTGTGTCTCTTGTAGACAGCATATGATTGGATCTTGTTTTATATCCAGACTGAACTTTTAATTTACACTTAGTATAATTATTGATATGGTTAAATTTAGGTCTATTATTTTACTATTTATTTTCTGCTTGTTCCATCTGTGTTTTGTTCCTCTGTTCCTTCCTGCCTGCCTTCTTTTGGGCTAATACAATATTTTTTAGAATTCCATTTTAACTTAGCTATTGGCTTTTCAGTGATACCTCTTTGCATTTTTCAGTGTTTTCTCTAAGGATTAAATTATATGTACCTAGCTCCACAGTCTATTTAGAGTTAATATTGTACCACCACTTCACATAAAATATAAGAATCTTGCAACCATATACGTCCATTTGTCATCCCATCATTTATGCTATGGTTGTCATATAAATTATATCTACATTTGTTCTAACACTCCACACACAGTGTTATTATATTTTTAAACAGATATATACATTTTAAAAAACTTAAGAGGAAAAATAGTCTTTTATATTTACCTACTATGACAGTTTGAGATATTTTTGTGAATCCCAAAAAGAGAAGGAGTATGTTTGTAAACTAATCTATTCCTCTGGGTGTGATACCCTTTGATTGCATTAGATTCAGCTGAGATGTCCTTGATTAAATTATCTGTTAAGATTAGGGCTTTGATTCAAGCATGTCAGTAAGGTGTGACTCAGGTTGCGTCTCCACTCCCTTGGTGGACTGATATAAATGAGCACACTCTCAAGAAGACCCACGGGAAGAGAGAGAGCTGTCATTTTTTATCCTGGAGCCCCAGGGAGAGATGAGCCATTCGCCTGATAGTTTGCAGCTGACCTGATATAGAAGGCCCAGAAAGAAATGAGCCATATGCCAGCAGAGAAAGGATGCCCTGAGAGACAAGCCCTATGCCAGCCTGCAGCTGAGAAAAAGGAAACCCAGAGGGGAAGGCTGAACCCTCATGGAGATCCACTACCATCTTGTTTCAACACATGGCAACTGACTTTGGTGAGAAAGGAACCTTGAGTTGGACTCTTTAGGGCCTTGTAACTGTGTATTAGTCAGCCAAAGGGGTGCTAATGTGAAATACCAAAAATGGGTTGGTCTTTATAAAGGGTATTTATTTGGGGTAGAAGTCCACAGTTACCAGGCCAGAAAGCATAAGTTTCTTCCCTCACCAAAGTCCATTGCCACGTGTTGGAGCAAGACAGCTGCCGACGTTTGCCAGGGTTCAGGCTTCTTGGGTTCCTGTCTTCCCGGGGCTGCGTTTCTCTCCAGGCTTAGCTCCTGTTTCCTTCACAAGGTCAGCTGTAGACTATCAGGCGAACGGCTCGCTTCTCTTCTCCTGGGACCTTCTCTCCAACATCAAAACTGCTTCTCAAAAACTCCAACTTCAGAACTACTGCAACTCTGTTCTTTGTGATGCCTTTTATATTTTCTTCCCTCACCCACCAAGGGGTGGGGCTCAATGCCCTACTGACGTGGCCCAGTCAACACCTTAACCATAACTTAATCATGCCCAGATTAACAGATCAGTTTACAAGCATGATCCAATTATATTTTTGGAATTCATAATTACATCAAATTGCCCAATGTTTACAAACTGTAAGCTTTTATCCCAAATAAATACTCTTTATAAAAGCTGAAAGATTTCTGGTACTTTGAATTGGCACCCCTTTGGCAGACTAATACACCTACATATTTCCAATTTCTAGCACCCTTCATTCCTTCCCAAAAATCCAACTTTACATCTGGTATAATTTTTTTTCAGCCTTTAAGAAGTATTTGTTATAAAGGGTGCTGGAAATTAATGTTCTGAGTTTTTGTTCATTTGAAAATGTTTTTATTTTGTCTTCAGTTTTGAAGGATGTTGTTACATATAGAATTCTACACTGACAGTTTTTCTTTTAGCACTTTTTAAAAAGATGTTGTCCCACTGTCTTCTGGCCTCCATTGTTTCTGATGAACATTTGGCCATAATTCATATCATTGTTCCCTTGTGTCATCTTTCTCTGGATACTTTCATGATTTTTCTTTTCTTTTCTTCTTTTCTTTTCTTTTCTTCTTTTCTTTCCCTTCCCTTCCCTTCCCTTCCCTTCCCTTTCCTTCCCTTCCCTTCCCTTCCCTTCCCTTCCCATTCCATGTTTGGTTATCAGCAGTTTGAATATGATTGTAATAGTGTAATAGGAGTTATGTGGCTCTCTCTTTACCTAGATTTTCCCCCCTTACCTTCCAGTGCTATGATGACTCTGAACTCTGTCTTCTACTTCTTAAAGCCAGTAAGACTGTAGGTTTTTTAATCCAAGTTTTAGCCACCCAGTGTAGTGCTGAGCTCAGGTGAAGAGTTGTAATAGCAGGAAACTCTGCACTCTTCCTTGTTTCTGTGTGTTGACTCCCCTCCCATATCTGCCTACTTTTTGGTCATTTTCTTGTGCCTTCAGGTGGTGGGTTTTTAATTACATTGTCTAGAGTTTCTAGCTGTTATCTACAGGAACATTGGTCCAATAGGAACTACAGTGCAATTACCACAAAATTATAAAATAATAGAGATAATTTAATATAAAAATATTGATTAGGTATTGAAAAATGAAAAGGGCAAAAGAGAACACCAAGTATTATGGAAGTAGCAACTGCAGTAATAAGCTGCCAGCCCTGGGCTGAGGGGGCAAAGGGGAAGTCAAAGCTTGGAGGAGAACCCCTGTGGACTGGCAACCCGAAACTCTGTGATCCAGACCTCTTTGGGAGGGGTGCTCGCCCATTGCTTCCAAAAATGCTGGGGAAAATTCAAACTGGAAAGACAGCTGCTGCTGGAGTAGAGAAGCGTTGCAAGGCTGATGCTGTCAGGAGCAGGGGGCAAACAGGCAAGTGCAAGTCCTTTCTTCCTACTCACGCCTTCCTGTCTCCCTCTAGAAGCCCCTCTTGGTGGAACCTGACAAGAAGTCAGCTGGCAAAGCAGAATTGTGGTTTGTGGTGTTCCCACCCCAGCATCACAAAGCAGAATATAGGCAGGAGGGGGATAAGGCTAAGAGATAATAGCTTAATAGTTGGCACGCTCCATCCCGCTGGCTACTCAGCATCCATGCACACTCTTCTACATGCATTTGAATGTCCAAACAAAAACAACTCTCTTTTTCTGCCTAACAAGGTGCAACTATCTTTTGTACAAATGAAAATCCTCTTCCCAAAATAAGGAGCCATAGTTTACAGCCTTCCAAGGTACCTGGTCCTCCACTTTATGAAATGTTCCAGGGTATGTGGTGAGAATGTTGTTGATGGCCTACCCCATATCTCCTTCTTCTACCTCTGAGTATACCTGCAGTTTTTGTGACCAGTTCCATATACACTGAATGCCCCCTACCTTAAGCACCTGTGCTTCTCTGCTTCTCTGTCTGAGAACATTCTCTGGAGCCCTGAGACTTGTTCAATCTGAGTACAGGGCAGCTTGGAAGTACCAGGACTTTAATGCCCCCATGGGCAGCCCTCAGCTAGTGAGGGTAGGAGTCAGTGAATAAATACTCCACCTTCCCATCCCCGGAAGGACAATTCTGAGGCATGTTCCCCAACAGGATTGAGCCTTTTTTGTCCACAATGGTAATCTGCTTGCTATTCCATTCTTTGTTGGCTTTTGTCTCTTCTTTGACTTTTCTCACACCCTCACATGCACTTCTTGGATTGCTGGCCTGATCATCTACCTGCATCCAAGTCTTTTTCTCAGAGTCTGTTTTGAGGGGAACCCAAACTAAAACATGTTTGTGTTAGTTTCAAACTGTATGTACCCCAGAAAAGCATGTTCTTGAATCTAATCCATTTCTGTGGCTGTGAACTCCTAAGTAGGACCTTTTAATGAGGTTACTTCAGTTAAGGTGTGGGCCAACCCAACTGGAATGAGTCTTAATCCTATTACTGGAGTCCTTTAACAGCAGATTGAAATTCAGACAGAAAGCCACAGGAACCCAGAAGCTGAACACCAATAGAACCTGGAAGAGAAAGGAGATGCTGCCATGTGCCTTGCCATGTGACAAGCTAAGGATCAAAGATTGCCAGCAGCCAGCCCCAGAATCCTGTAGTCTTCAGGAAGAAAACATCACCTTGATGACACCCTGATTTGGACTTTTTCCCAGCCTCAAACCGTGAGCGAATAAATTCCCATTGTTTAACCCAACCTATTTCAGGGTATTTGCTTGAGCAGCCTAGGAAACTAAAATAATATTCAGTTTGCTGTGTTATACAAATGTATTCTTTATGTTCACTCATTTAAAACTAATTTATTAAGAAACTACAATCTCCTAGACATTGTTAAATTAAACTGGTAACTTGTATCAGTAGTTAATTTTATGTGTTTATCATTCAAATACTGGTGTGTTTATATGTATATGCATATATAGTATATATGTATGTGCATATATATATGATGTATGTATATAATATGTGTATACATGTCTATGTGTATGTATGTATATGTAGTCACACACATATAAAATCCACGCTTGATCTTAAGTTCTCTGACTTCCACTTATGTTATCTTCAGTATCTAATTCAGTGCAGTGCAAACAGTAGGTACTCAACAAGAGTGTACTGAATGACCATTCTTATTAGAGTTCACATAAATACAGTACACACTGTTGTACCCAAAATCAACATATAAAATTAATAATTTATAAATTCAGAAATTCTTAACTTTAACAAATATTTGCATACCTACTATATGCAAAAGTACAATAGAGGCTATAAGTCAGACTACATTAACTTAATATGATATGTGATGGGCACTATGAAGTATATAATTAGGTGGAAAAGTGAGTGTACAGTAATAAATAGTATAGGATTTCAGAGAAGGGAAGGATAAGGGTAGATTAACAGACATGCCTGGAAAGAGCTTCCAGAAATAGTCATGGTTTGAGATGGGCCTTGAAGAATTGGTAGGATTTAAAAAGGTGAAAAAGTGGGGAGAGTATTCCATGCTGGAGTGCAGGTTGAGAGATCAATGGCAGTGAAGATAAAAGGACCTGAATTGAGGTGGAGCATGAAGATAAAGGGACCTGAGTGAACATGGGGTATGTGAGTGATGAAGGGAATGACCTGGCTGAGGGTTAGTTTCCTGATGAGTAATGACCGAAAATAAGCAGTAGAGAGCCTTTAAACCCCAAGGAATTTAGACTTCGTCCTTGAAACAGGACAGAATTTTTGAAAGATATTTTACTATGAATGATACATAACTAAAATGGTGATTGAATTGAAGAGGATTCATTTGGCATATTGCACAAAATAAGCAGGAGGGAAGCAAGGTCGATGGCAGAGAAATAGTACAATTTGCTTTCTAGATTCTTCAGCCTTTTTTTACCTTTCTGTTTAAGTATTTTACTCCTTTAGGTAATTTGCTATGCATTCCAAATCATTATTTTTGATGGGTCATAATGCTTTCTTCTTTTAACTCATAGTGTTTCATTCATTAAAAAGTTATCAGTTAAAAAAAAAAGGTCTAACCAGAAGATCACATCCTGTTCTTCCCAACAACTGGGGAGAAGGGGGTTGATAGAATTAGAATTACCTAGTCTGGTTCATTTTACTGAATTTTAAGGTTTTGGTTTGTTTTTCGTTTTTTGAGATATCAGGACCGGGGATTGAACCCCGGACCTTGTGTGTGGGAGGCTGGCACTCAACCACTGAGCCACATTGGCTCTCCTGAATTGGTTTTTTTGTTTGTTTGCTTGTGTTTTTTTTTGTTGTTTTTTTTTTAGGAGGCACCAGGGATCGAACCTGGGACCTCCCATGTGGGAAGCAAGTGCTCAACCACTTGAGCCACATCTGCTCCCCTTAAGGTTTTTGTTTCTTTTGTAATTTTAAGTTTTTGTGCTAAACATTAAAATGACACCTAATCCAACAACTTTATATATCTCAATTTTAAGATTTAGATTATTATTATGAAAATTTCATCAAAAAGTCATTGTCATTCTTTATCTTCATTTACTTATTGTTAAATTTTAAAATGATTTTATTATATGGAGAACAAGACATTTTTCCATTTTCTCACATGTATAGTGAAAGTCAATAGAAAAATATTTCACTGAAATGCACTTTGTTTGGAATACCCTAAATCTAGCGTTTTACTGGGAGTATATCAGTATTTTTAACAGAACTTTTACCAACCAAATATAATTTGGTCATGCAAATTAGAAATATTTTAGGAGATATTTTCATCTAACAATTTTCTGTTTCTTTTAAGCTTTATTAAATAATTAACCTTTAATCAATTTAGAAAATCAAAGGCATTATTTGTTTCTTTATCCTTCTGCTTCTCTTTATCCTTCCATTCAACTAGCATTTATTGGATACATCCTGTGAGAATGGCACTGTTCTAGGTGCTGGCGTACAACTATGATTCATAATAAGATCCCACTCTCAAGGAACCTATTGTCAAGTAGGAGGCCAGACTTGTAATAAATGAGATCAAGTGTTATAATGACTCACAGTGCTCCAAACAGGACATGGTAGATTAGACTAATAGGATGGAGCTAGGAGAGAAAAGGGTCATTGCAAGCTTTATAGAGAAAGTGATATTTGAAATGAGTTTCAAAAGAGGAGAAAGTTTGAGAATGAGAGCGTTGGAGAAAAATGAAACAAGATGAGTTTCTTGAATTGTCTAATTCTGTGGTATACCAGCAGCATTTTTGCCCAGGCTAGCCTTAAATTATGAAGGAAAAAGTAAGCTTCCTAGAGTTAAAGAGAATTTGCTTTTCTTTAATAACTCAGAGCCTGCAAGAGATAATAGCATGTAACTGTGCAGTATGAGACACATTATGATGTACATTATGATAAATAAATCCTTGATAGAGAAATACACGATTCCTGCATTCTCTTCCCTTTTAGGGGCTTTAAATGATATAACATTCTTTGTCCTCCTTTGCCTACTTATGCTTCTAATTTCATGAACTCTCTCTCTTAAACATATTATTCTTTCTTTCCGTATCCAAGTTCAGATGAAATTATTTGAGAACAAGCCATAGCCCTGAGGGTAAGGATAATAATTTGCATTTATAAATTTGGACCAGGACCATGATTCATATATACAATAGATATTCCTAGAGCAGACCCACCTTAAATTTCAATTCCTTATAGTTCCTCAGTTCCTTTTATTCATAATAAATATTGCTGTCTGTTATATTCCAGGCACTGTTCTAGGTACATTGGCAATATTAATGAATAAAATGGACAAAGATCCCTGGCCTGATGGAACTTATATTTTAGTAATTTTAGAATAGCTCTGAAAGATTGCTTCTTTCTCCCATGTAGACAAAGGATTTATTTATTATTCTGCTAGCTAAAGTAGTGATTTTCTTTAATGTGTCTTATATGGATTCTCTGGACAAGAAGACAACCTTTCTTTTAAGGGAGAAAGACTTTCTGCAGCTGGGATTTTGTAAGGATAGACCAATATGATGTGACATATTTTCTCTAGTTTATCTTGTACAGGATGAAAGTTTGAAGGTACTAAAAATATAGTGGTTTCAGAGACAGATAAGTGGGTGAAGGGAGAAATATTTAAAGACAAGTTATTTGAAGCTCTCCTTGCCTCTTCTTCAGTGAAGAGAGAGGAAGAAGGCAGCCACCAAATGACTAATGCATCAGTTATAGCTTGGGTATACTTTAAATAGGCAGAATAAAAACATAGTAAGAAAGTAGAAACAACTATATAGGAGAGAATGCTGTTATGGAATGAAAAATCCTATATATTAAAATTATAATGGGTTTGAAATAGAGTATTTCTCTTTTTAAAATCATAGTTCTTATTTGTTATTTTACAGATGTTATGCCTACTCCTTCAGAAAAAAGCCCATCTCTGCAGACAAGTGTGAGTTTGGACAAGAGATCAGACAGTACTATTACAAATACTATAACAGAAAACCCCTCACAAATGCCTTTAGAAAAGCAGTCAGCTGCAACAAGTTTGGAAGCATTGACAACTTTACCAGCATTTTGGTCGTCAAGTAAAGAAGAGTTTATCAGTCCCAGTTTAAGAATATCAAAGTCAGATTCTACTTTTTATAACCAGGCCTCTGTAGAGACACTCTTTGTCTCTCCCTCGTTCAAAACATTTGGTCCCGTGAAGGAGATTGTAATCAACAAGGACTGTCAGAAACCAACACAATCCAACATTGTTCAGATGGATGATGAAGACCTCAAGCCCTTAACCACATGGGGTGAGTCTAATTAAAAGCAAAAACAAACCAAAAAAAACTACACACAACCTCTTTCAGAGCATTCTTCTTTTACTTTTCTCTGCTTTTTGTCTCCTTTTATCGTTCCCTCCTTTCACTCCCCCTCAGGTGGTATTAAAATGTGCATGTCACAGAGGTACTTCTAAGTTGGGAAACTGCCCTTTTTATTAGAGGGCTGATAGTGGATTACAAGTGTTTGATTGAGTAAATTACCACAAATTCTGAACAATTTAGATGAAGACCAAATTAAAAGGAACTGGGATTAAATAAGAGCTTCCTGTTAGACATTTAGGTTGGTTATTAATAGACTTTATAAAAAAGAATTGGTTATTATTTATATTGGTATGTATATGTATTTTTAGCACTGTTTTATAAAGACGTGTATATTGATTGCAAAAAAAGAGGGGAATCTCTTCCATTTACTCTCTGTATAAAACATTAGGAGGATTGCAATATTAGATAGAATGAATGAGAAAGGATAAAACCAGTTGAGATTCCAGGTTGTTGACTGTCAGTTATTAAATCGTGTAATATATAATCAAGCTTTCTTCTTTCAAGTTAATTAGCAAAACAACAATTTGTTAGTTCATGCATTTTCAAAGACTAAGTAGTAGTTTTATTGGTTCTTATTTATGATAATGCTGACCAACTCACATAAATACAGAGCTTTTAATATAAATCTTTAAACTGCCTTGAACTCAGATCAAAAATATCATACAGATACAAACAATGGAAACCATATGTTGAGGTTAAATAAACTTACCTTAGTGCTAGTAAGGACAATGACAAAAGATTCTACTTACTGCCTTTTCCAGAATTTTTTGCTATTAAACAGACTAATGGTGAAATGATTCTTAGTTTTGTCACCAAGTTAACTTTCCTGCTGAGATTGCTGATGTGGAAACTAATTAGTACTTGTTATGATGGCTATAATGGCTTATGTTTATGGCTGTCTCCTGGGAAGTTGGTATTTCTGCTTCATTTCTTTCACAAATACCACAGAAGATAATTGAAAATAATTTTTGGACCTGCCAGTGTTACCAAGTACACGTAATTATAAAATTTAACAAGAAGTTTGTCTGAAACCAATTAGGAAAAGGGATTTTTACTTCTGGCTATGATAAAGTAGATAATATCAATCTAATCCTCCCACCAAAAATAACTATTATAGCTGGTTATTAAAAGCTGGTTTGAAGTCATTGTAAAACAACCAAGGTAGAAAACACATGAGATCCCAGAGAGAAGGGTATTGAGGTAAGTCTCACATTCACCTCAGTTTTTTCCCCTTGAATCATTTGCCTATTAGCAGCGTAGGATGATGGAAGCTGGGGGCAAATCAGAAGTCTGGGCTTTGCACAGTCTCACTGGGCTTGGCAGACAGGGTTAGAGTTAGAATTGCCAAGGTGGCAAGGACTCGAGGGACCAATATTCCAGAGGGGAGGGAGTCACAGAGAAGAAAGTCTAAAGTTTTTGTACAGTATCTTGGTGAAGTAAGTATTTGCCTACTGCTAAGCTGCACCTGTTCTGAATAAGATGACAAGAAGCTAAGTGACAGAAGCTTCTAAGAGGCCAGTGAGCTAAGTGAGATTCTGATAATCTTGTGGTGCTAGGAGACAGAAGTTGGAGTTATGCCATGTGGAGGATATGCCAAATTGGAGGGGCCCTGGTAAATATGCCAAGATTTAAGTTAAGACCTCTGACAGGCTACATCCTAATAATCAGAACTATACTCTAAGGAGTATGGACAAACTAGAAATGCAACAAGTCTCATAATTGCTGGAACCCGGGAAGTGGGTGTGGCTCAATGGATAGAGCTTCCGTTTACCATATGGGAGGCCCCGGGTTCGCTTCCCGGGGCCTCCTTGTGAGGGCAGGCCAGCCGGCCCGCACGGCACAGTGGGCTGATGCAGCAAGACGTCACAGCAGGAAGCGGGTGTGGCTCAATCGATAGAGCCCCCGTTTACCATGCGGGAGGCCCCGGGTTCGCTTCCCGGGGCCTCCTTGTGAGAGCAGGCCAGCTGCGCAGTGCAGTGGGCTGATGCAGCAGGACCTCACAGCAAGGGGGAGATAAGCAGACACGGAAGAAACACACAGCGAATGGACACAGTAAAACACAAGCAGCAAGGGGGGGATAAATAAATAAATAAATAAATAAATAAATGAATGAATCTTTAAAAAAATAATAATGATTGCTGGAACCCAACTTTAACTAGAACAAAGTGATGGGTTGTATTCCATCTGCCTTCTAGAATACAATTAAGTCCTTTCTGAGAGTCTCTACAATATTTCACACATACATTTTGGCATTCAACAAAAAATTACCAGGCATACCAGGAAACAGACAAATGGCCAGAAATACAAGAAATAAAAAGACAAGAAAAGTAGACCCACAGATGATCCAGATACTGAAATTATAATAGAGTTATTTTAAAATAATTATGGGAAGCAGGTGTGGTTCAATCGATAGAGCTCCCGTTTACCATATGGGAGGCCCCGGGTTCGTTTCCCGGGGCCTCCTTGTGA
>JAQZBX010103310.1:0-11068 GCA_029593785.1 Cabassous unicinctus | reverse complement strand
CGTGTCTGCTTATCTCCCCCTTGCTGTGAGGTCCCACTGCATCAGCCCACTGTGCCGTGTGGGCTGGCCTGCCCTCACACATGGTAAACGGGGTCTCTATCAATTGAGCCACACCCGCTTCCTGTTGTGAGGTCTTGCTGCATCAGCCCACCGGGCTGCGCGGCCTGGCCTGCCCTCACAAGTAGGCCCCGGAGAGCAAACCCAGGGCCTTCCATATGGTAAACGGGAGCTCTATCCACTGAGCCACACCCACTTCCCGACACCCCCCTGTCTTGACTCATTGGATGACAAGATTCATAGTTACATGCAACAAGAGGTCTTGACATGCTGATTGTCCTCCTCTATTAGGATCCACCCTTGCTCCTAAGAGACACCCACCTGTCTGTTTCTGCATGAATTGCTCCTCCCAAAGATGTGGGTCCATCTCCTTCCCACTCACCATGTGGGTCTCCACTCCCCAATACAACACATTATGACAGTATGAACACTCACACACTCCCCAGAAGCCTACTCCAGATGTGCCCCATCCTGAATGCCCCCCCAACTTACACCCTAAACCAGTGACACTACCTTTTCATGTTGCCATAAAAGGATTCCCACTTTTGTACTTTCAACCTCATACCCACAAATCTCTTGTTCAACTGGTCCCTTTCCCATCTCTCTCCCTAGTATCCTCGGTATTCTAACCCACCCTTCCTAATCTACCCACCTGTCAATGCTGCAACACCAAACTCAGTAATATCACTACCCACCTGTCCTACCCTTCAATATGCAACTATACTGTATAACTTTACCATAGATTATGTCACAACCTTCTCTTCTCTTTCTCTCTCTTTTTAACCTGTCTTTCAGACAATGGTTCTCAGAGACTGCTCACTTTCCTCAATTCAAATCAATGAGGTCATGTGCTGTTCAACCTTCAATGTCTGACTTACTTAACATAAGGTCTTCAAGATTTATACATGTTATTCCATGTGTTAGCACTTTATTCCTTCTTACAGTGGAGTAATATTCCATTGTATATATGTACCACATTTTGTTTATCCATTCATCTATTGATGGGTACTGGGGCTGATTCCACCGTTTGGCAATAGTGAACAATGCCGCTGTGAACATTGGTGTGCATATATCTGTTCGTGTCTTTGCTTTCAATACTTCTGGATATATACCCAGCAGTGGAATCGCTGGATCATATGGAAGATCTACTGTTAGTTTTCTGAGGAACCACCAAACTGTCCTCCACAATGGCTGGACCATTCCACAATCCCACCAGCAGTGAATGAGGGTAACTATTCTTCCACATCCTCCCCAACACTTATAGTCTGCTGTTTTTTTAATAACTGCTATTCTGATGGATGTAAGATGGTATCTCATTGTAGGTTTGATTTGCATTTCCTTTATAGCAAGTAGTGTCGAGCATTTTTTCATGTGCTTTTTAGCCATTTGTATTTCTTCCTTGGAGAAGTGTCTTTTCAGGTCACTTGCCCATTTTTAAATGGGTTGATTGTCTTTTTATTTTTGAGGTGTAGAGTTTCTTTATATATGGAGGATATTAGGCTCAGATCAGATATATGGTTACCAAATATTTTCTCCCATTGGGTAGGCTGCCTTTTTATTTTCTTGATAATGTCTTTGAGGTGCAGAAGTTTTTAATTTTGAGGAGATCTCATTTATCTATTTTCTCTTTTGCTGCTTGTGCTTTGGGTGTGAAGTTCATGAAACCATTTCCTATTACAAGGTCCTGTAGATGCTTCCCTACATTATCTTCCAAGGTTTTTATGGTTTTGGCTCTTATATTTAGATCTTTGATCCATCTTTAGTTGATTTTTGTATAAGGCGTGAGATGGTATTCCTCTCTCATTCTTTTGGATATGGATATGCAGTTCTCCAAGCACCACTTGTTAAAGAGGCCAGTCTCTCCCAACTGAGTGGGCTTGGTGGGCTTGTCCAATATCAGATGACTGTACATGTGAGGACCTATATCAGAACTCTCAATTCGGTTCCATTGGTCAATATGTCTATCCTTGTGCCAATACCATACAGTTTTGAGCACTGTAGCTTTGTAGTATGTTTTAACATCAGGTAGAATTATACGTCCAACTGCATTTTTCATTTTCAATATGTCTTTGGCGATTCAGGGTCTCTTACCTGAATATATTTTGTAGTTACTTTTCCCAGTTCCTTAAAAAATAGAATGTTGATTTTTATTGGGATAACATTAAATATGTAGATTAGTTTGGGTAGGATAGACATCTTGATGATGTTTAGTCTTCCTGTCCATGAACAGGAAATATTCTTCCATTTATTTAAGTCTTCTTTGATTTCCTTTAACAGTTTTGTGTAGTTTTCTGCATATAAGTCCTTTGTATCTTTAGTTAAATTTATTCCTAGGTATTTGATTCTTTTAGTTACTATTGTAAATGGCATTTTTTTCTTGATTTCCTCCTCAGATTGCTCGTTATTGGTGTACAGAAATGCTACTGATATTTGAGCATTGATTTTATAGCCTGCTACATTACTGAACTCCTTTATAAGTTCTAGAAGCTTTTTTGTAGATTTCTCATTGCTTTCTACATATAATATCATGTCGTCTGCAAATAATGAAATTTTTACTTCTTCTTTTCTAATTTGGATGCCTTTTATATCTTTTTCTTTCCTCAGTGCTCAAGCAAGTACTTCTAAGACAATGTTAAATAGGAGTGGTGATACTGGGTATCCTTGTGTTGTTCCTGATCTCAAAGGGAAGGCTTTTAGGATTTCACCATTGAAGATGATGTTAGCTTTGGGTTTTTCATACATACCCTTTATCATATTCAGAAAGTTTCCTTCTATTCCTATCTTTTGCAGTCTTTTTTATCAGGAAAGCATGTTGTACTTTGTCAAATGCTTTTTCTGCATCTATAGAGATGATCATGTGATTTTTTTCTTTCAATCTGTTTATATGGTGTATTATGTTGATTGATTTTCTTATATTGAATCATCCTTGCATACCCAGGATGAAACCCTAAAATGTGTTAGGTAATTTTCCTACTCTTTTTATTTTTTGGAAGAGTTTAAGCAGAACTTGTGTTAATTTTTCTTGAAATATTTGGTAAAATTCACCTGTGAAACCATCTGGTCCAGGGCTTTTCTTTGTTGGGTGATTTTTGATGATGGGTTCAATCTTTTTTTTAATGTGATTTAAGTTTTTATACTTCTTGTGTGTCAGTGTAGGGTCTTTGTGCATTTCTAGGAATTTATGCATTTCATCTAAGTTGTCTAGTTTGTTGACATACAGTTCCTCATAATATTCTCCCATGATCCTTTTAAATTTTATGTGGTCAGTTCTAATTCCACCCCCTTTTATTTCTGAATTTACTTCTTTACATCTTCTCTCTTTTTTTTCTTTGTTAGTTTAGCTAAGGGTTCTTCAATCTTATTGATTTTCTCTAAGAACCAGTTTTTGGTTTTGTTGAGTTTCTCTATTGCTTTTTCTTCTCAATTCCATTTATATCTGCTTTAATCTTTATTCCTTTTCTTTCCTTTTGCTTTCATTGCAATTGGTTTGCTCTTCTTTTAATAATTTCTCCAGTTTTCCAGTTACATCTTTGATTTTAGCTCTTTCTTCATTTTAATAAAGAAATTTAGGGCTAAACATTTCCCTCTCACTACTGCCTTATCTGTATCCCATAAGTTTGCTAAGTTGTGTTCTCATTTTCATTGTCTCAATATACTTGTTCCACTTACAATTTCTTCTTTGAACCACTGATTATATAAATGTGTGTTATTCAGCCTCCGTACATTTGCAAGTTTACTTCTTTCCCATCTGTTATTGATTTCCAGTTCCATTCCATTATGATTTGAGAGGTGTTTTGTATAATCTCAGTCCTTTTAGCTTTATTGAAAGCTGCTTTGTGAGATAACATTTGGTCTACCCAGGAGAAAGATATATGAGACTTGAGAAGAACGTATAACCTGCTGAGTTTTGATGCAATATTCCATATATGTCTGTTAGGTTTAGCTCGTTTATCATATTATTCAAGCTCTTTGTTTCCTTGCTGATCTTTTGTCTAGTTCTAATGATGTGAGGAGTGGTTGAAGACTCCAACTATTATTGTACAGATATCTATTTCTGCCTTCAGTTTTGCCAGAGTTTGCTGCATGTATTTGGGAGCACGCTGGTAAGGTGTATAATTATGACTGCTACATCTTTCTGGGGGATTGTCCCTTTTATTACTATATAATGGCCTTCTTTATCCTTTATGATTTTTTTGCATTTAAAGTCTGTTTTGTCCAATATTAGTATAACAACCTTGCTCTTTTTTAGTTAATGATTGCATGGTGTATCTTTTCCCATCCTTTCCCTTTCAACAGGCTTTTATGCCTTGGTCTAACGTGAGTCTCTTGTAGGCAGCATATGGATTGTTTATGCTATTTATCCATTCTGTCAGGCTAAATCTTTTGCTTGGGGAGTTTAAGCCATTCAAATTCAATGATTACTTACTTCTTCGATTTTATTCTTTTTATTTCATATGTCATATCTTATTTTTGTCTGTCTTTTTATTCTTTTGGTTATTGTTTCTGCTATTCTTGTCTTCTATACTCTCCTCTAAGCCACTCTCTCCTTTTTCTTTCAGGCTGTCAGTTTCCCTTTAATATTTCCTGCAAATGCAGACTCTTTCTTTAATGAACTCTCTTAGTTTCTGTTTGTTTATGAATATTTTAAGCTTACTTTCATATTTCAAGAACAATTTTGCCATACTAAGAATTCCTGGCTGGTAGTTTTTCTCTTTCAGTATCCTAATTGTATCATACCCTTGTCCTCGCACCTCCTTGGTTTCTGATGAAACATATACTGGGTGTCCCTTGTATGTGATGGTTTGCCTCTCTTTCGCTGCTCTTAGAATTTTCTCTTTATCATTGACATCTGACATTCTGAGAAGTATTTGTATTGGAGAAGGTCTATTAAAATTTATTGTGATTGGTATATGTTGCACTTCTTGGAGATGTAAGTTCATTTCTTTCATGAGAGTTAGGAAATTTTCAGCCATTATTTCCTCAAATACTCTTTCTGCCCCTTTCTCTTCTCTTCTCCTTCTGGAGAAGACATTTATTTTTTATTTTTTAATTTTAATTTTAATTTTATTTTTCCTTTTTTTATTTTTAAATAAGCTTTAGATAACATAAATGATATATAAAAAATATAGGGGGAGTCCCATATACTGCACTTGATTCCCCTCCCCAACTTTCCCCATTAACAATATCTTTGATTAGTGTGATATATTTGTTACAATTGATGACCACATATTGAAACATTGCTACTAACCATGGACTACAGTTTACATTCCAGTTTACACTTTGCCCCATGCAATTGTATAGGTATTGACAAAAAGTATAAGAGCTTGTATCTGTCATTGCAATGTCATTCAGAACAAATCTAATATCCTGAAAATACCCCATGTAACACCTATTTTTCACTCTCCCTCACCTCAGAAGCTCTGGTGACCAGTGCCTTTATATCAATGATAAAATTTTTTCCATTGCTAGAATAATAAGTCTAATTTAGTCCATAGTTGCATTCCCCCCTTATATTTATTTATTCCTTAATCTTTAGGATTTTGGAAGGGTGATGCCTACTCTGCTTCTTATTGAGGGATCTTAGATTCAATAAGGCAGATAGATGGAACTGTCTTGCTTGCAGTGTAAATACTCTGTTTTTGGTTTTTGTTGTTTTTTTTTGTTGTTGTTGTTGTTGTTTTTGTTGAGCATTGCCCATCATGATCATTTTGTTTGTTGTCCTTGGTGAAGAGTGGGTGTTGCAAATCTACTGAGATTCAGGACTCAACCAGCATATGAACAGATCAAATATTTAAGTCTCTTGTACATATACTTAATGATTATTATTTTAGTTATAGGTTCAAATAAAAGGGGCAGAAGCGCCATGTACAGGGAAATTTGAGTCTAACTGTTACTTTGGGGAAAATATATATCAATGTAAGGTGCATTGACAGAGTGCCTAATTTTTTAGATTTTCTGCCCTGCCTCTAGTGTCTAGATGTCTCTAGATCCCACAGAAGCAAACTTGCTTTAGGCATTGTCCACTATGGCCATCAATGAGCTCCTCCTGAGATGTGCATAAGTTTATCCTCTAGAATGACATCCCAACACACTTTGAATCTCTTAGTCATGAAATATCTGTATCTAATATTTCCCCATTTTGATCAAGATCTTTTTCCAAATACATCACTAGTTGGCACTTGGTAATAATCTTTTGGTGTCAGGGAAGCTAATCCCTGGGAGTCATGTCCCAAGCCAGGGTGAAGGTAGTTAGTTTATTTGCTGAGTTTGGCTTAGAGACAGGACACATTTGAGTAACAAGGAGGCTTTCAGGGTAAAACACTTAGGTAACATATAATTCTGGGGTAACTTTCAATTTTATAAGGAAAATGTCCATAAGTGCAACCATCAATGACAAGGACCTGGTGTATTGGTCTGTCCTCCTTTGCTAGGCACTACCCATGTATTCTAGGGATTCTTGCTGCTCTGATAGAGAATATAGCAAGACTACCCAATATTGGAATTCAATGTTCTTTTGGTTATTATGTGTGTTTACACCCAGCGAGACAACACCCCATGGCCATTTGGACATAGTCATATTCTATAAAGGGAATTTCCAGGTGCAATTTTCTCTACACATCCCCCAACATCAGCTCCCTGCCACTGTTGTGATCACTGTCATGATCCTCCCCTGCCACTGTTGTGACCATTCTGCTTTCCATAACCTCCCCCAAAACTAAGCCAAAAAAAATGAATAAAAATAATAAATAATAAAATAATAAAAACATATAAAATATCATTAAAATAATAAAAATAGAAAAAGAATTTGTGTCTTTTATCACCATAATTTATGTTATATTTTTATGTACAGTGACAATTATTTCTTTATGTCCCCCAGTGTCTTATGTTTTTTGCTTTATTTTTGAAGAAACTTTAAGTTACTGAAATGTCACATGGAAAATATAAGAGATTCCTTTATACTTCAGTCCCTTCCCTTCTCACATTTTCCCCTATTGATAAATTCTTACATGAGTATGGTACATTTGTTGCAATTGATGGACAAATATTGAAATGTTCTTACTAACCGTGGTCAATGGTTTACATTATGGATTACATTTTGTGCCATACACATTTATAAGTTTCAAAAAAATTTATAATGGCCTGTATCAGTCATTGCAAGATCATGCAGAACAATTCCAATGCCCTAATACTGGCCTATATGCCATCTATTCTATGCTTTCTTTCCCTTCCCCTTGGAACATAAAGTAACCCTAAGTTTCAATTGAACAATGTTTCATCGTTACTTGCATTCATATTGATGGCTTGACATAGTTGTCTGTTTTCTTTTATTAGGAATTGTCCCTCAAATTGAGAACATAACAGGACTCCCCTAAATGGGAATTTAATATATTCTTGTTTATTATGTCTATCTCCACCTCTGAAATAAAGCACTATGACATGATGAACATTTTCATATTCCATAAAAGCATGCCCCAGGTGCACCTGATGCCATAATCCCCCACCCCTGATACTTTTCACCAGTAACTCTCACTTGCCATATTTGCCAAAAGAACACTTCCATCATTATATATTAACCACAGACCTACAAATCCCCAGAGTTCACATGTTTCTTCTTCCAGCCCTCTCCTCAGTTCCATGGATAGTCCAGCTCAACACTCCCACCCTTTCCCCCCTCACATCCCTGCACCACTCTCATGCCCATACACTACCCTACTACCCCTTCCACCTTATCAAAGGTTTTGTCCATGTTGAGCAACGGCTCACCACACTCTACTCCCTTTCAGTCTCCTGAAAATCTATCATCCAGACTCTAGCTCTGTGAGTCTGCTCAATTTGCTTAAGTCATACCAGTGAGGTCACGTAATATTTGTCCTTCAGTGACTGGCATACTTCACTCAACTGAAGTCTTCTAGATTCATCCACGTTGTCTCATGTGTTGATACTGCATTCCTTCTTAAAACAGAGTAATATTCTATTGTATGTATATACTACAATTTACTTAGGCATTCATGTTGTGATGGACACTTGGGAAATGTGCACATATTTGTTCAAGGACACGTATGTTTTTGTGTTTTGTATTATCATTTAACTCCCTGAGCCCCTGCTCATTTTTTCCCATTCACTTCTCTCTCTGTTCTTTTCTTTCTTCAAATTCAGCTCTTCTGTTTCCTATATCATTAATTCTTTTTCTATCATTTTGAGTCTTCCCTTGAATACTTCTAATGTGTTTTTTTTCTCACCTATCATGTATTTCATTCTTATGAGCTCTGTTACTTTTCTATTTAGGTTTTCAAATTCTTCTTTGTGGTCTCTCAGTGTTTTCTTGATGTTCTTTTTCTCTTTAGCCATGTTGTCTTTCTACTCATTAAGTTGATTTTGGAAATTTCTGTGACTGTCATTGTTTAGTTGTCTCAAACCCTGTGTCTCCTCTGGGGCTTTGTTAAATTCCTTTGCTTGGGCCATTTCTCCCATTTCCTTAGTATGGCTTGTAATTTTTTGCCAATGTCTAGGCAACTGATTATGATGGTGAGTTTATTCAGATGCTCAATTTCTCTCTTTTTTATAGGGATTTAGTGGCAGGAGTTTGTGTGTAACTGCTGTTCTTTGACTCTTGGTTCAACTTGTTCTGGGTCTTCAGGATTGTCCCTGTTAGTTGCTCAAAACTGGGCCCTGGACTCAGTAATTTGTTGCAGACCCACTTCCATCGGCCTTAGGGTAGGAGGTTGTAAAGCATGGAAAAACCCTCTTACTGACTTTTAGTTTCCTCCTGTGTGAGTCATTGGTGCACCAAGAGATGGTGCTTTTTGACAACCATCTTAGTTCAATGCCTGGTTGGAGTGTGTTTGCTGTAACCTGGACTGGATCATATGAAAGAGGATCCTGCCTGGAGGCTAAGAGCCTTGTAATTTAATCATTTTTCAGAGGCAATACTCCAATATTGGTTGGTAACCTCCTCCATTTTCCCAAGTAGGAATTAATGTTCTACATCCTCAACTACCAGTCCTGGTCACTAGAGAGGGAGATTGAGAGGGTCATATCTCTTCAGTCCAAGTCAGGCTCCCAAGGCAAAAAATGGTGAGGCCCCACTCAATCTGAAAGGGCTTATGGGACACAGCAAATCAAATTTGCACTCAGAAGCTCAGTCAGCCTTAGGCTGTGACCCTGTCTCTCCAATTTCCTGGGGAGGTGGATCCCTGGGGCCCTATTTGTCTGTAGCCACTGGCCCTCAGGCCTGAGAATTCACATGTGTTTAAAGGGTTAAGGAGGATGCCAACAGCTGGAGCTGCAGCTTTTAACTCATATTTTCACCATCATGATTCTTTTCCATTGCCCCTCTATTCTGGGCAGTGTCCAGCCTTCCTCTGGTGTCCAGAACCCCAGTAGAATTTTTCCACACCATTTCTATCTGTCCTCTAGCTTTTTTCCTGGGAGAGAAGAGAACTCATAACAGTTTTTACTTCACTTATTTCAAATGATATTAAGGACCCACCCCATCTCTCTTTTGGTGACCAGGTAAATGGAATTTTTTCATCTATTCACTGTACATCTATCAATGTCTTGATCTAAAGTGACTTTCTTGGAGACGGCATATAATTAGAAAATTTGCTTCTTTATCTTGTGCCAAGCTTTGCCTTTTGAGGTAGAGTTTAATATATTTACAGTTAAAATAATTTCTGATATGAAAGTACTTACTTCTGTCATTTTGCTATTGAATTCCTTTATGTGTTATACCTTTTTGTCCCTCACCTCATCCACTACTGCTTTCTTTTGCATTTAGTTGATTTTTATGCTGTTTGCTTTTTATTCCCATCTCACAGTGTTAATGTTTTAGGTGTTTTCTAAGTGGTTAAAATGGATATGGGACAAAAATCTCACCCTAAATTTATAAACAAAATCAGTTTGAATACCAGTTTAACTTCTATAGCATAGTAAACTCTGTTCTTACAAAGCTAGTAACTCCTTTATGTAGTTGTTACAGCTTTATTCTTTGGTTCTGAATAGCATATACATATAATTATTTATGAATTTATCTTTTAAATAGTGCAGAAAATTAAATATGGATTAACAAAAAATACAATTACACTGGTTTTTATATTTTATATTTACTTCTGTACTTATCTTTAGCAGAAAAATCTATTTCTTTTTCTTTTTTTTTTTCCATTACTATCTAGTGTCCTTCCTTTTCAGCCTGAAGAATGCATTTCACCATTTTGCATAGTAGATTTACTAATAATGAACTGCTCAGCTTTTCTTTACCTGGGTATTTCTTAATTTCCCCTTCAAATTGGAAGGTAACTTTGGTAGATATAGAAATCTTCTTTGACCTTTTTTTTTTCTTTCAACAAGTTAAATATGTCATCTTATTGCCATCCCATATCCATGATTTACAATGTGAAACTGGCTGTTAGTCCTATACTATCATTTGAAAATAATGAGCCGCTTTCATTTTTTCAAGATTCTCTGTTTTTGACTTTGGACAGGATTTTTCTTTTTCTATATAATGAGCCTCATTGTGAATCTATTTGAATTATCTTATTTGAAATTTCTGAAGATTTTTGAATGTGTAGATATATGTTTTCCTCCAAATTTTTGAAAATTTGTGCACCATTTATTCAAATATTCTCCTTATTCCTTTACATCTCTTATCTCCTTCTGGGACTCACATAATATGTGTATTGGCTCTCTTGATGGTGTTGTACAGGTCCCTTAATGTCAGTTATTTTCTTACTCCTTTTATATTTGTGATCCTCATAATAGATAATTTCAGTTTTCCTTTCTTCTAGTTCACTGATCTGTTCTTACTGCTCAAGTCTGCTGTTGAACCCTTACTGTGAGTTCTCATTTTGTTCATTTTAGAGCTCCAGAATTTCTATTTGTCTCATTCCCATGGCTTCTATTTCTTTATAAATATTCTAATATTTCCTGCATTAATTTTCTAGTATCTTTAGTTATTTGCCAATGGTTTCCTTTAGATAATTGAGCTTATTAGAAAGTTGATTTAAAGTTCTCT
>JAQZBX010103309.1:0-11066 GCA_029593785.1 Cabassous unicinctus | reverse complement strand
CCCCCTTGCTGCTTGTGTTTGCTGTGTCCATTCGCTGTGTGTTTTTTCTGTGTCTGCTTATCTTCCCCTTGCTGTGAGGTCCTGCTGCATCAGCCCACCGCGCCGCGTGGGCCGGCCTGCTCTCACAAGGAGGCCCCGGGAAGCGAACCCGGGGCCTCCCATATGGTAAACGGGAGCTCTATCGATTGAGCCACACCCGCTTCCCAGTTTGTTTTTTCACACTTTTGAAAAAGTCCTGTGAGGAGCAAAAGTGTTTAATTTTGAGGAGGCCCCACTTATCTATTTTTTCTTTTGTTGCATGTGTGTTGGGTGTAAGGTCCAAGAAACCACCACCTACTTCAAGGCCTTGAAGATGTTTCCCTACATTTTCTTCTAGTAGCTTTATGGTCCTGGCTTTTATATTTAGGCCTTTGATCCATTTTGAGTTGATTCTTGTATAGCGAGTGAGATAGGGGCCCTCTTTCATTCTTTTGGTTATAGATATCCAGTTGTCCCAGCACCATTTGTTGAAGAGAGTGTTTTGTCCCATTAACATGAACTTGGTAGATTTGTCAAAAACCAGTTGACTGTATAGGTGAGGGTTTATTTCTGGGTTCTCAATTCTATTCCACTGATAGACGTGTCTATCTTTATGCCAGTACCATGCTGTTTTGACCACTGTAGCTTTGTAATGTGTTTCACGGTCAGACAGAGAAATTCCTTCCACGTCACTCTTCTTTTTTAGAACGCTTTTGGCTATTCGGGTGCACTTTCCCTTCCAAATGAATTTGGTAATCGCCTTTTCTAATTCTGTAAAGTAAGCTGTTGGGATTTTGATTGGTATTGCATTGAATCTATAAATCAGTTTGGGTAAGATTGACATCTTCATGATATTTATTCTTCCAATCCATGAACACAGAATGTCTTTCCGTTTGTTTAGGTCTTTTAAAATTTCTTTTAGCATTGTTTTGTAGGTTTCTGTATATAGGTCCTGAACTTCTGTGGTTAAATTAATACCTAGGTATTTGAGACTTTTTGTTGCTATTGAAAATGAATTTTTTCCCCCTTATTTCCTTGTCAGATTTTTCAGGACTAGTGTATAAAAACATTACTGATTTTTGCGTGTTGATCTTGTATCCTGCCACTTTGCTGAACTCATTTATTAGCTCAAGTAGCTTTGTCGTGGATACTTCAAGATTTTCTAAGTACAGGATCATGTCATCCACAAACAGTGAGAGTTTTACTTCCTCTTTTCTTATTTGGATGTCTTTAATTTTTTTTTTCTTGTCTAATTGCCCTAGCTAGAACTTCTAGTACAATATTGAATAATAATAGTGACAGTGGGCATCCTTGTCTTGTTCCTGAACTTAAAGGGAAAGCTTTCAACCTCTCCCCACTGAGTATGATGTTCGCTGTGGGTTTTTCATTATGCCTTTTATCATATTGAGGAATTTTTCTTCTATTCCTATTTTTTGAAGTGTTTTTATCAAAAAAGGATGCTGGATTTTGTTGAATGCCTTTTCTGTGTCGATTGAGATTATCATGTTTTGTTTCTTTTTTTTCCTTCAATTTGTTAATGTGGTGTATTATGTTGATTGATTTTATGTTGAACCAGACTTCCATACCAGGAATAATCCCACTTGGTCGTGATGTATAAGTCTTTTGATGTGCTGTTGGAGTCTATTTGCAAGTATTTTGTTGCAATTTTGACATCTATGTTCATTAGACAGATTGGTCTGTAATTTTCTTTTCTTGTAGTATCTTTATCTGGCTTTTGTATTAGGGTGATGTTGGCTTCATAAAATGTGTTGGGTAATTTTCCCTCCTCTTCAATTTTTTGGAAGAGTTTAAACAGGATTGGTGTTAATTCTTTTTGAAATGTTTGGTAGAATTCACCTGTGAAGCCATCTGGTCCTGGACTTTTCTTTGCTAGGAGATTTTTGATGACAGATTCAATTTCCTTAAATGTGATTGGTTTGTTAAGTTCTTGTATTTCTTGTAGCTTCAGTGTAGGTTGTTTGTGCATTTCTAGGAATTTGTCCATTTCATCTAGGTTGTCTAGTTTGTTGGCATACAATTTCTCATAATATCTTATGATTCTTTTTATTTCTGTGGGGTCAGTTATAACTTCCCCCCTTTCATTTCTGATTGTATTTATTTGCATCTTCTCTCTTTTTTTCTTTGCTAGTCTAGCTAGGGGTTTGTCAATTTTATTGATCTTCTCAAAGAACCAGATTTGGTTTGTTGATTTGCTCTATTGTTTTTTGTTCTCAATTTCATTTATCTCTGCTCTAATCTTTATTTCTTTCCTTCTGCTTGCTTTGGGATTGGTTTGCTGTTCTTTTTCTAGTTTCTCTAGTTGTTCAGTTAAATCTTTGAGTTTAGGTCTTTCCTCTTTTTTAATATAGGCATTTAGGGCTATAAATTTTCCTCTCAAGACTGTCTTCACTGTATCCCATAAGTTTTGATAAGTTGTGTTCTCATTTTCATTTGTCTCAATATATTTACTGATTTCACTTGCAATTTCTTCTTTGACCCACCGACTATTTAGGAGTGTGTTGTTCAGCCTCCACACATTTGTGAATTTATTTTTTTCCAGTCTGTTATTGCTTTCCAGTTTCATTCCATTATTATCTGAGAAGGTGCTTTGTATAATTTCAATATTTTTATATTTACTGAGAGCTGCATTGCACCCTAACATGTGGTCTATCCTGGAGAAAGGTCCATGGGCACTTGAGAAGAATGTATAACCCGCTGAGTTTGGATGCAGTGTTCTGTATATGTTTGTTAGGTCTAACTTGTTTATCATATTGTTCAAGTTCTCTGCTTCCTTGTTGATCTTCTGTATAGTTGTTGTATCTAATGATGTGAGTGGGGTGTTGAAGTCTCCAAGGATTATTGTAGAGATGTCTATTTCTCCCTTCAGTTTTCACAGAGTTTGTCTTATGCATTTTGAGGCACCCTGGTTAGGTGCATAGATATTTATGACTGTTATATCTTCCTGGTGGATTGTCTCTTTTATCAATATATAATGGCCTTCTGTATCTCATAACTTTTTTGCAATTAAAGTTTGTTTTGTCTGATATTAGTATAGCTACCCCTGCTTTTTTCTGGTTACTATTCACATGGAGTAGATTTTTCCAACCTTTCACTTTCAGACAGTTTGTATCCCTGGGTCTAAGGTGAGTGTCTTGTAAGCAGCATATGAATGGCTCATGTTTTTTTTTTTTTATTTAACCATTCTGTCAGCCTGTATCTTTTCATTGGGGAGTTTAATCCATTCACATTCAAAGATATTACTGTAAATCCACTATTTACTTCCTCCATTTCATTCTTTGGTTTTCATATGTCATGTCTTATTTTTGTCTGTCTTTTTACTCTTTTGGTTATCCTTTCTGCTATTCTTTCTTCTATACTCTCCTCCAAGCCTGTCTCTCCTGTCTCTTTCAGGTTCTAAGGCTTCCTTTAATATTTCCTGCAAAGGTGGATTCTTTTTTGCAAACTCTCTTAGTTTCTGTTAGTGAATATTTTATACTCATGTTCATATTTGAAGCACAATTTTGCTGGATAAAGAATTCTCAGCTGGCAGACTTTGTCTTTCAGTATCCTAATTGTCACATACTACTGTCTTCCCGCCTCCATAGTTTTTGAATAGAAATCTGCACAGAAATCTTACTGGACATCCCTTGTACATGGTGGTTTGCTTCTCCCTTGCTGCTCTGAAAATTTTCTCTTTATATTTGACATTTGACATTCTGAGTAGTATGTGTCTTGAAGTAGGTCTATTCAGATTTATTCTGATTTGGGTATGGTGTGCTTCTTGGACATGTAAGTTCATTTCTTTTGTGAGAATTGAGAAATTTTCAGGTATTATTTCCTCAAACACTCTTTCTGCCCCCTTTCCCTTCTCTTCTCCTTCTGGAACTCCCATGACACATATGTTGTTATGTTTTGTATTGTCATTGAACTCTCTGAGCCCCTGTTCAATTTTTTCCATTCTTTTCTCTCTGTTCTTTTCTCTCTTCAATTTTATCTGTTCTGTCTTACGTATCACTTATTCTTTTTTCTATCATTTTGAGTCTGCTATTGTAAGCCTCACATGTGTTTTTGATCTCTCCTATTGCGTCTTTCATTCCCATGAGCACTGTTACTTTTCTGTTCAGGATTTCAAATTCTTCTTTGCGCTTGCTCAATGTCTTCTTGATGTCATTTATCTCTTTAACCATATTGCCTTTCAAGTCATTAATTTGATTTTGGAAATTTGTGCACATCTCACTGATTAGTTCTCTCAAATTCTGCATGTCTTCTGGGACTTTGATATATTCCTTTTCTTGGGCCATGTCTTCTATTTTCTTAGTCTGGCTTGTATTTTTTTGCTGATATCTAAGCATCTGATTAGGATGTAGCTTACTCGGATGCTCAATTTCTTTCTCTTTTGTAGGGATTTTGTGGCAGGAGGCTGTGTGTTACCACTGCTCTTTGATTCTTGGCTCAACCTCGATTGTTAGGATTGTTCTGCTGGTTGATCAAAACTGGGCACTGGACCCAGTAATTGGTTGTAGAGTCACTTACTAGGGCTTTGGGGAGGGAGGCTATAGAGGTCGGAAAAAGCCTCTCCTATTTACTTTTAATTTTCTTGCGTGCACTTCTTTGGTCTGCCCACAGATGGCGCTCTTTGGCAGTTCTCAGTTCAACGCCTGGTCGGAGTGTATTTGTTGCAGCACACACCGGATCAATGTGATGCAGCTTCCTGTCTTGTGGCTATGAGCCTTGTAATTCAAACTTTCTCTGAGACAGTTCTCCAGCCTTCTCTGGCAGCCTCTTCCCTTTTTCCGGGTCAGAAATATTTCCACTCCCCTCTAACCCCTCAACAATTAGTCTCTGTTAGTAAAGGAGGAGATTGGGAGGGTTGTATATCTTTAGCCCCTTGCAGGCACCCAAGGCAAACAATGGCGCAGCCCCACCCGGCCTGGAAGGGCTCCTGGGACACCACAGACCAAATTTGTGAGTCAAAAACTGAGTCAGCCTTAGGCTGTATCCCTCTCTCTCCCCTTTCCTGGGGCATCCTCAACAATTAGTCCCAGCTAGAAGAGACGGGAGATTGAGAGGGTTGAATTTCTCCAGTCCTTTGCTGGCTCCCAGGGCAAACCACTGTGTGGTCCCACCTTGCCTGGAAGGGCTCATGGGACACAAAAGACCAAATTTGTGGATCAGAAGCTGAGTCAGTATTAGGCTGTGTCCCTATCTCTCCCCTTTCCTAGGGTGGTAGATACCTGGAGGCCCCTTTGTCTGTAGTCGCAGGCCCAGAGGCCTGAGATTTCTAAAGTGTCTTTAGTGTGGAGGATGGTGATGGCAGGAACAGCTGCTGGTTTCAACTCAAGTTTTGTAGTCGCAATTTCCCCCCTTTGTCTCTCTCTCTTCTGGGCAGTGTCCTGCCTTCACCTGGTATCCTAAACCCTAGATGATCTTTTTCTAGGCTATTTCAGCCTGTCCTTTAGTTATTTTTCTGGAGGAGAAGAGAGTCGCATGTGTTTCTAGTCTGCCATCTTTCTGGAAGTCTCAAATTCTAATATTTTGTACCACTGGGATGCTAATGGATGATTGGGATGGAGCTGGACACAAGTTCCTTCATTAGTAGACATTAAGGGGTTGAACATGGCGGAGTGGGTACCAAATCAGGGTGAGTCACAAGGTTATAATCATTATCAGAGATCAAGATTCTGGGATAGGAAAGTATAGAGTAGAGGTGAGTCATGAGGTTTTCCATAAGGATATACAACAGAAGGGTGGAGTGGTTATATACAAAGGAGAGGCTGAGTTTTTCATAACCATAAACAAGGATGAGACCTGTTTAGAATGACCATCATAATAGCAGGTCTAGGCTAAATTCAGCCAGTTTTAGCAATTCTATATATTAACCTGTTATTTAAAAAAATATATATATATATAAAGGCATCTATACAATTCTTAACCCTCATTTACAAAGGTTCAATACAATGCCTTTGTATTTAAGCTACACTGGGTTTTTCTAGTACTACACCCCTGACTCTGAGTTTCCTAAGGAAGTGGGGGGAGTTTGGCAGTGCCTGCTCCTCTCCTGTGTCCTGTCTTCTTCCCACCCTCTTGGTCTGAATTTCCCCCCAACCCCTCTAGAGCTTCACCCATGACCTTATAACTCAGGTTACATTGAATTTAGGCACATTGGGACTGGAGCAGGGGGGTGGAATGTGCAAAGAAACTCACTTTTCTCCTTTACCACTTATTTTTATCTTAAGTACCACTGACGCTGGTCTGGGACCCTTTTGTTTTTTCTTACCTAAATTAGTGCACTAAGCTTTTAACCTCTTTCCATTTCTATTCTAACCCCTCTCTTTTATAGTCTATTCTCCACAAAGCATCCAAAGTGATAATTCAAATACCTAAATAAGATGATGTCAATCCCTTGCTTAAAATTCTCCAATGGTATCCTATTGTGCTCAGAATATAACACAAATTTTAAATACGGCCTTAGAATCTACATGGCCTCTGCCTACTTCTCCTGAGTCCTTTCCCATCCCTCTCATCCTCATCATTCCATTCTAGTCACACCGGCTTTCTGCAGGTTGCTGGACTGCATGCATGGATCACTAATTCTTTCTCAGGAACGCTCTTCCTCCTGCTCTTTGCCTGGCTAGCTCCATCTCATCTTTCATTTTCCCAGAAAGGGCTGGACGTCCCATCTTTCTCAGAACCCTGACCACTCTTTTTATTATGTATTTATTGTGTTTGTTTAGTGTCTACTGCTCCAAGAGCCCCCCACCGCCATCCTTTAAAGGAGAGTTAGGAGACATTAGGGTAAAGGTGGAATCTGAGTTGCTCACCACTGTATCCCCAGAGCCTAACACAGTGCCTGGTACCATAGCGGGTTCTGACCACATGAGGTACATGGTGTGTCTTCTTAGGCACAGCTGGTGTCCAAGTGTTTATCCTCTATGCCCTCCATCCTGGAGAGGGCAGGAAGGCCTGAGAGCAGTCCCCTCTAGCTCTCTCAGCTCTCAGACCCAAAGAACCAGCGTTCCGGAGAACAGGACCACTGTTGGAATCAGAAAGGCCTATATTAGAAACCCAAATACACACCTGGAGATTGTTTGCAAGTTATTTAGCTTTGCTTTCACATCATAAAAGTTAGGCTAAGGATGCCTGCTCACAGATCTGTTCTGATGATTATATGGGTATGAGGGATGGGGAAGACATTGGTAAAGTGCCTACTATGTGCTGGGCCCTGTGCTAGATGCTCTATGTATTAGCACAGTCAGGGGGAGCACAATTTGGGAGCTACGATACTATTGGAGCAGTTTTAATTAGGCATGATTTGAGTTTCTTGGCTGCGTTTTAAGCTATCTAAGCAAATCAAAGACAGAGCATTGTTGTAATTGAGATCTTTAGATGATCAGATAGAAAAACAGGTGTGTTGTCCTTTGTTTCCTCTGAGCACTTTATCTGGCATTTAATTCCCACACAAACCTATGGAATAAGTATTATTATTCCCACTTTATAGATGAGGAAATGGAGGCTTAGTGAGGTTAAAATTGCCCAGAGTTACAACACACTGACCCTGTGTTTGAACCCAGGTCTGTTGGACACATGGTTTTCTTACCCTCTGAGGGAGGCTATTATGCTGGTCCTTGAACCTCAGCAGAGAGATTCTCGCTGAAGGCTGGTGGCATTTACTGAAGGACATCAAGTTCAGTTACTCCTCAACAGTGCTCTCTGCTGTTCCAGTCTCCCACTGTGTATGACATTAGGAGAGGTGAAAGGAAATCTGGTTTGTGGAGAAAAACAGGAGTATAGGAGGAGGGGTGTCTTGGGTAGGCAGAGGAAGACCAAAGGGAAAGAACTGGACCTGGAAGGGAAGGGAGAATAGAGAAAAGGAGTCAGAGAATGAGGCAAAGATAAAGCATACGTGAAATGACAGAAAGGAATGGATGACAGAGATGAGGAGAAAGAGAGGCAGGGAAAAAAACACGCGGGGGAAGGAAGGGAGAATGTAGACGTCGTTGAGAATAGAGAATGGGCAAAGAAAAGAGGAGAGGAATAGAAAAATAAAAGTGCAAGACAGAGAAGAAACGGGGAGAGAAAAGAATTCAGAAGAGGGAAAATGAAATATAAGGAGAGAGGTAGATGATGAAGTTGGGGTAGGGGGGAAACCCACACAGTAAAAAGTAGAGAAAAGAAAAAATAATGGGTCCTGTTTTCTTTAAAGAGTCAGGATGGGTTTGCACCGCCTCACCCAGCCTGTTTCACCTCTGTCTGCCTCCTGGCAGCCATTGCCATGCAGTTGTGAGCTAGCTGTCTGGAGCTAAGAATGCAGAGCTTCAGTGTGCAGGAGCCCACGCACTGCCCTGAGCAGTAAACTCGGCTTGGACCTGCCCTCTATACATGTCTAGGAAGAATGCACGGACTTTGCTCCCAATATATCCATGGAGCTGAGGGTTTGATTGAGCTCATTTCTGGAGGAACAGAAAAGGGAGAGAAAAGGGGAGAGAAGAGAGAGAAAAGAAGAGGCTGGCTGGGAACTCTTAAGACACCCCCGCACGAACAATGACCAGGGTGAGATCACTGGGGAGCCATGGCCATTGTGCCAGATCCCAAGGTTCTGACATAGTATGCACTTATAATACTGGAAAGTGGTGGGGAAAAGAATGGCAGTTCCTACCCTCAGATTTTATAGGCCAACGGTGAAGAGGGAAGCTCGTCTGAAAGGAGAGGTACGCAGTGTACCTGCCGACTGATGGTTTACCGCTTGTGATCCCCTTTTCCTTGGCAGATACTGCCTCACATAATCTTGCTCCCTTTCTTAAGGGTGCTACTTCCTCCTGGACCAGGGGTGCTACTCACACCCTGGTTTCAAGCATGTCCACAGACTAAAGATCATGCAAGCCAATCCTTAGCTTTCACCTCATTTCACGCCTCAAAGCAGGCGTGACTAAGGACTTGATCTGCAGGCTCACAGCCTTTCTGAGGGCCTACTCTGTAGGAGAGGATATCGTCAACCCAAAGAAATGACTCTTTAGTATTGAAATTTCAGTTAACAGAAAAAGGGTGTCCGGTTTTTAAGTGGAGAAATGCCCACTGGCATTTTGTACCTTTCAAATACCATATAAAAGTTCTGAAGGTAAAAGATGGGGTCATTACAGGGAAAGGAGATGGTTGGGAAACTGTAGATCTTCATCAGCATCTCTCAATGGCTTTCTGAAATCTGGGTTCTTTCACTACAGTTTTACCTGTGTCAGGTACAATGCAAATGTGTGTGAAGGTAGAGATACCACAAGACTAAGTCAACATCCCTCTCAAAGCTCATAATCTATTGGGAGGACAAACATACATCAATTACTGTGGTTGTGATACAAGTGCCAAGTATTCTAGAATGAGAAAGTTTGGATAAACCTGCTTAAGGTGATGGGATTTGAATTGGGCTTTGTTGAATAAGCAGGGCTTTTTAAGGACGAGCAGGGCTTTGACTGATGGGAACTGGTAGTGACGGATTGCTGCCTATTTCTCCTTTCTGGGTATGATTCTCCATTTGATTGTTAGGGTGGCAATCCTTGCACCCCAAACCCCATGGCAGGGGTTTGGGTATCAAGCAGGACTCTATATGGCTTCCAGCAAATTTTCTGGCTACATAAAAAGCAGAGGCTGGCTCCCCAGCTTCTCAGGCTGAGCTGGAGCGTAATACTCCTCCCTACCTGGCAGTTCTGACCAATGACATGTGTGGAAGGTAACACGTGCTATATTTTTAAGCATTTCCCATGCATAATCCTTAATGTTCTTTCCAATTCTGCAGCAACTGTGAAGAGGGCAAAGCCAAAAGATGGAAGGAGCCAAACCCTGCTTAGAAGAAAAACTGCTTTTCATAGCTCACTGAACAATTTGGATTTCTAGACAGCTCCATGGTATCACTAGCAAAGGACAATGCTTTAGGTACCAAAAGTAACAATGGGGCAGAGGTAGGAGTTGTTGCACCCTTCCTGAGGATTAGTCTTGCTTTTAGCCAATCTACAATTCTGAGGCAAGCGTATATAGAAGGTTTTAATAAAACAAAGCTAAATTATCTACTTGGCTGAAAGAAGCCATTTTTCTTTCAATCTACTTGGACTTTTCTTTGATTCCCAATTACTTTCCAAAGATTCTTTGGATTTGGTTAATCTAACGAAATAAGAAATTTCTTCTAAAGTCTGTGTGTGTGTGTGTGTGTGTGTGTGTGTGTGTGTGTACACACCTTAAGTATTATTTGAGGGCAGACTGTCATCTTAAAACTAAACAGCTGAAGAATCTTCAGAAAATATTTGTCATCTAAAATATTCCATAAATTTCAATAAAATTTGCTAAAGAAATAGGCCATAAAAGAGACATTTTGAATGGAGGTTACAATCTACAACCACTAATATTAAAGATGACAAACCACAATAAATTATTCAATCAAATTTTTAATAACAAAGTTCTATTTTTTTAACATGGTCAAATATACTTGGCTAAGTCCAGATTTAGGAAAAAAAAATGCATCTAACCCAACAGTACAACCATACAGCTTTATACAGAACATTCCACAGATCAACAGAAAATACATTTGAGCACAAAAACTAAAAATATTTAAAGAGAATCTCTAAGCAGCATTTTATTTCTGCAAAACAGACACACATTTTATACTGATTAAATATCTACAAGTGCTTTTCCTTTACAAAAATACATATATTCTTAATAGACTAAGTCATTAACAATGACCTGGTAATTCTTTCACTTCAATTTGAATGATTTATAAGCTAAATCTTACAACCACAAAAAGGTTTTATCTGTATTAAGATGTTACCACTTTTGACAAAAAGCTTAAAATATTTTATATTTTAAAAGAAAATTAGCAACATAACTTTACAATATATTCTATGATAGTTGTATTGAGGGCTACTATATTAAAAACTGATGATCGCTGTTGTGTTGACCAGATGCAGGAAAGCAGCAGAACACTGGTACTCCCCCCACAAGTTCTTGTCTTGGACCACAGCTTCATAAGGACACTTAGGCCCCCACCCCCATTCTAAAAAATACAAAAG
>JAQZBX010103308.1:0-11068 GCA_029593785.1 Cabassous unicinctus | reverse complement strand
GCCACCAGGTACCCACACAGAGGCTGGGGCCTGCCAGGGATTTTCTAGTTAAGAAATTGCACAAGTAGTGGCAGGGCAGTGGGAAGCACTAGTTCATAGGGAGCAGTAGTGTTTATGAAACCAGGCCCAACTGGAGCCTGAAAAGCTGTATCTCAATTCCCCCAGTCCCCTCATAAGGAAAAGGAATTCAGTGTCAGGGATAAGGATCCCAAAGCATGAAATCTAAGGTAAAGATTTGACCATGGGGCCTAGAGAGGGACTGAAGATGCAAAGTTCTTCTCCCCATGGACAATGTGATAATAATCTTCCTCTGTCCTTTTCCTTTCCACATTGGAAACTGTGTTCTCATTTTATATATGACTAATGCTGATATAAGTTTAGAGTTTGCCCTTGAAAACTACAAGTTCCTATTTGGTGCTCAAACAAAACCTCACCCAAGAAGTAGAAAATGTCCTTCCTCCAAAGTGGTGGAAAGGCAGCCACTGCCCTGTCTGGGATCAGGAAATGGTCCTTGAGAATGGAAGTACCTTCATCATCTAAATCCCATTTGCCCCCATGGGTGGTCTCTACTCCTTCTAGGTGTATTGATACTGAAATGCACATTTGCTCGGTGACAGGGGATTTCTGTGTTTGCTTCAGTAAGCCAGGGAAAGGTGGCTGACTCTTTTCTCTTTTCTTTCCTAAAATAAACTGATGACTCTGCATGATTTCTTATTTGAATGAACAAAGTGAGAGGCTTCAACTCATTTCAGTTAACACAGTAAATGAAAGAACCAATCATCAACTCTGAGGATGTAGTTGAAATAAGATTTTAATAATAAAATATTCACATCTAACATTTACTATTTATAATAAGTATTTCCCCTCTTCTCTCTCTCTCTCTCTCTCTCTCTCTCTCTCTCTCTCTCTCTCTCTGTGTGTATATATATATAGCTGTTTCTTCATAAATTCAAATGTTTTCCAATCTCACTCAAATCCTCCTTCCAACTAACGATATTTAACAGAGTCTCATAAAGTCCCAGAGACAGTGGAGCGTGGCCCTTGCAGTGGCATGAGATTTGAGAAAATTGGGACCCAGCTGGGCCCCTATTCACTCACTGGGGGAAGTGTGAGCTCAGTGAGGAGGGTCTCTCCATCCACTTCTGAGGAGTGGGGGAAAGGAGTGGAAGTGAACAGAGACTCCCTCAATACTTAAAAAGGTTTAATGGGGGGAGACTGTGCTGGGAAACCTGGAATGTCATGGATGTCATCCAAGGGCTACAGGTGAGAACATCAGTGGTCTCCTAAGTGACTGACTGGTCACATGAGTCCAAGACAGCCTTTCAAAGGGCAAAGTCATTCAGGGAAGGAGGAGAGGGTCAGGGGTTTAAGTGGAGTCTGGGGGTGGCCTAGCCTGGCTGTTGGGTAGGGAAGTTCCTGCCTGGCCTGGCCCACTGTGGTTAGGGTCAGTAAAACTACTTGGACATGCAGACCTGGGAATGGGGACCCTGAGGCTGGTGGGCATGAGGAACCAGTGAGAATTTCCCCTTTAGGAAATTGGGTCCCTTCTGCTTTTTCCCCCGAAGGACTGAGATAGCTCTGTTCGTGACTTTGTCAACAATGGGTGTGTTCCACTTCATGAGCAGAAAATGATACTTGTGTGAGGGATGCATAGCATAGTACACATTTGCACTGTCTGGGATCTACAGCACTGGGGAGTGGGACAGAGGGGTGGTCAGCTCTGCTCTGAGGGACCACAGGATACCCCAACCGTTTTTGCCCCCATGAGAGCAGGACTCAGCCAGACACCTGAATACCCCAATCCAAATCCAGGACCAAAAAGGAACCCTTTGAATGATGTCTGCCTGAAGAAAAGAGTCTGCAGAGGCAGCTAAAAATCAAGGACCTTTGTTTGAAAAGTGACAATGACTAATATCTGCCAACCTCATAGTGGAGTTGCCAAGTGGTCATCTACTCCCTGACCCCACCTCCTGTCACCTTCTCTGCTCAGGATCTCAGAGCTGAAATTGGATTTCTAATACCCAGTGCATGGCCCCCGAATCCAGCGCTTCCCAGGACAAGTCTGCTGGGGTCCAGTGAAGAGCAGCCCTGGCCCAGGCTCCCTGAGCAGAGTTCCTGAAGGGCTCCATGACCAGGAAGTACCTGACACCCTGCAAGTATTTACTCTTTGGTCTTATTTTCCTCCTGTCCTCCTGGCCTAGAGCCAGGCAGAAAGAAACACTGGGCTGGAATTTCTGCTCGGCCTCAGTGGTGTGGCTACTCATCTCCTTTCTTAACCTTTCCAGTCCTCAGTCTTCCTGTTCTGTAGGATGGGTCCTTCTTCCCTACTTTACACTTCACAGCTCCCATTTCCCATTTGAAAGACAAGAGAGGATTTAGAACCAACTTCTAGGAATGGTGGAAGTCTTTTTAATTTGCCTGGGCTAATGGATGGGAGAAGGGAATCAGCTCACTGAATTTTATTGTGCACATATGTACCATGTGCACATACATTGGTTAATTTTCTCACCCCTGCAGGGAGTGAGAAAAAGGCCCAGGTGCTCTAGAAACTGATTTCAGACCTCAGAGCCCAAGACGCCTTGCTCTGCGTCTGTGCTGTTCTGGATACTTTCCCTTTCCCACTTTCTAGAATAGTGAGTCACCTCTCTAGGACATCCTAAGTGGATCAAAGAGATTTTGTTTAGTTTTCACCATCATAAAGCCATGGCCTGTAGCATGTTTGGTGCTTGTGTCCACCAGTCGTGCTTTTGGAGGTGAAGTCACCCCCTCCTGTCTGGAGGATTCATTTCAAATTGAAACCCTCTGCTTGGCCATCTTGCTCATGGTCCGAGGTGAAAAGGCCCATCTCTGGGTACCTCAATGTTGTTAGCTTTGAACTTTGTTTCCCAAAGCCTGGGTCATGTCCAGGGAAGGGTACACAAAGGAGAAGGAGCAGGTCAGGAGAAGATGCTGTGGACAAAGAAGGCTGCCCTGGACAGCATTGTGTGTGGAAAGGTAGCCTACCCACCCTGCACTCAGGTACACTGGGGCCAAGGGGCCTCAGACCTTCAGGCTGTGAACATGGCTCTCAGCCTACCCCCTCCACCATCACCCTCTCCAATTTGCCCCCTGACTTACTTTGATCCTCTGAAATGATTTGCACCAGCATGTAGTCCTCTGGCTTGTCCCCATCCAGGTTGTGTTCTTCCAGTGCCTTGCGTATCATGGCTGGGGCTCTTTCTTGGTCAGTTACCTGCAGTGGATCAAGATTCCTGTCCTTAGGGCTTGAGTTCTGGAGCCAGCTCCCTGAGAGTGTAGCTGCCAGAGACCCTATGGAGTTCCCTCTGGTCAGGGCTGCATCTGTAGGGGCCTCACTGTCTTCCCTTTCTCCCCTGAGGACTCCTCCATGGAATGAGGGTCTTTCCAATGTTTCCTACAACAATTTTCTACAAGAATTTCTACCTCTCTTTTGAAGTTGTTTTTCAGTTTGGGTCCAAACCCCTGCCCTATAGGCTGAACTCTGTCCCTTGGGTCCTCAGCCTACACAACTGCTATGGGTTCCCAGGGCCCTTGGGACAAAGGGTGACCATGCAGCAGAGGGTGGGGACTGCGAAGTGAAATCTGGACCTCTCTCTGTCACCTTCTGCCTCCCAATCACAGGAGATGGCTTGTCCTCAGGGAGCACCCCTGCCCTGACCCTTCACCTCCAGTATACCTCCAGGTAGCAGTGAAACCCCAGGACAGAGCACAGGACATCTAGTCCAAGCCCAGATGTCAGAGAGGAGGAGGAGCTGGGTGACAACCTATGGCACACCAGGACTGCCCAGGGCTCCAGGATGCAGCTGTGGTCAGCAAGGTCCAGACCACAGTTGCCTTGACCATGATGGCCCAGCTACAGGCAGGGCTCAGGTCAAGGGTCAGATAAGTGACAGCTTAGTAAAACCACACCTGCTCCTGGCTACAAGAGAAGTACAGCCCAGGGCAGGTATGTAACATGGCAGCTCGGCCAGCCTCTCTGCAGTGGGGGCTCCATCTGCATGTCCCATCCAGGATCTGGCTCCTGCTCACACTTTGAAGGCCACCATTGTGGGTCAGACCATGTCCTCACTTCTAGGTCATCTCAGCAGCCCTTCACTGGCCAGTGTCTCCACACACTGGCCCAACCTCCACTTTGAGGCCAAAGGTTACCTGCTGTCCCTGTTCTGCTCTCACCCTCCAGTGAGTCCCATCTCCCCCTGTGAGAATGTCAATCTCTGTCCATCAGCTCACAGGGTCTGATGTACCCAGCTCCCAAAACCTCTCTGACTTCAGCTTTTTCCCTTGTCCCCTGCTCCTTCACCCTGGCCTCCAGCATCTCCCTCTGGTGAGCCAAGAACATGTCCCCCTGGCCTGCAGTCTATCCCTTCCTCTTCCTCTTTGAGGCTGCCTCAGAGATCCTTTCCCAGGCCTTCCTTGCTCAGCATGCCAGGCTCAGACCCTATGTCCCCCATCCTGAGCCCTGATCAACATTGAACTCATACTCTTCCTGCCTTTGATGGAGGCTCTCTGTCCTTCCCCACCGACTAGGAAGTCTGCTTCAGGATGGCAGGGAGGGTACATGTCATTCCTTATGTGTCTGCTGCCTGAACTACTGAAAGACCTGAGGGGATGACCACACACTTGACTCACCAGGATGTTCTTGAACTTGTTGTCATTATCCTCAAGCAGACTGACGTGGATGATGCAACAGTCACCTACATGCTGTTTATAGCATGGCTTTGTGTCACTGTGCTTGTGGCTGGTCCTTGTGGCCATGTGTTTGATGGATGTTGAGGAAGAGGATGTTCCTCTAGATGCTGATGTGACAATGGAGGAATTCTGTGATGATGTGGAGTTTGAATGCTCCAACAGGGTGACAGGTAAATCAGCAGAAGGCTTGGAGGCTCGGGGCACCCCAGGGCTGCTTGAGAAGTTCCAGGAGGCTCTAGAAGTACTGTAGCTTTCAACAATCCTCAAACCTTTTGTGTACTCGGAGAAGGCCAAGCCTGCACAGGAGAGGGAGTGTGAGGGCGAGGGCCGACATGAGAAGAGATGGGCAGTCACCTTATTTTCCTGGCCATCTTGGGACTCTGGGGCATGGTCCAGGTGGAATGTCACCTTAGAGCTTGAGGAGCCTGCCACATCTATGTGAGGTGAGTCAGCTGCATCCCCACTACTGAAGTCAGGGCACTTGTGGCTGGTACGGGTGGCCTTGGGTTTGATTGGTGATGAGGAAGAGGACGTTCCTTCAGATGCTGATGTGACAATGGAGAATTTCTGCGATGATGCAGAGGTTGACTGCTCCAACTGGTTGTCAGCTAGATCAGCAGAAGGCCTGGGGGCTCAGGGCAACCCCACGACTGCTTGAGAAGCTCCAGGAAGCTCTAGAAGTACTATAGGTGTCAATAATCCTCGACCCCTTTGTGGATTTGGAGAGGACCAAGCCGGCACAGGAGAAGGAGGGTGAGGGCGAGGGCTGACATGAGAAGAAGTTTGCAGTCACCTTCATTTCCTGGCCATCTTCTGACTCTGGGACATGCTCCAGGTCGATTTTCACATTAGATCCTGAGGAGCCAGCCACATGTATGTGAGGTGAGTCAGCTGCATACCTGCTGTTGAAGTCATGGCCACACAGGAGCTTCACACTGGAGTGGTGGGTGTTGCTATCACTGTACTCAGTGTCTGGGGCCTGGCAGCTGGAAGGATGGGGCGTCTTAACTTGGGAGCTTCCCTGGGGTTGCAACCAAATTTCTGCCGTGCTGCTAATGCACCTGCTTAGTGCTCTGCCCATATAAAGGAGCCAGTGGGCTTTGACTGCCTTAGAGATCATGCAGCACCACCCCATTTCACAGAAGAGGAAACAGGCCTAGAGATTGGGTGACTCTCCCCAGTCAAAGCCTTGTTTGGGTGTGGAGTGCTAAACTCTCAGGCTCTCCAAGTCCACACTTATTCTGAAGCTTCTCTGAGTCCTGAGCCAGCCCACACTTGCCCATCCTGGATGGGGAACTCGCTCTTCCCTCCAAGACTTGATGCCTTCTGGGTGGTGTTTGTCCATGAAGCTCTTACTGGCTGACTTGAATGGGGGGCACCAGGTGCTCTACCTGCTTCTCCTAATGGCCTGCCTTGACTGTCCACAACATGGGGCTCCCCTCCCTCATGAGGGTTGAGTTATTCTTCCTCTGGGGTGGGACAGAGGAGGCACGTGTGGTCAGAGACAGAACTGAGGACCCCCAGGGGGGGTTGGGGCTATGGGCAGACCTGCTGCACCTAATCCCTCAGCAACTTGAGGCCGAGGGGGACGTGTATGCCTCTAGCAGAGAAAGTTCCTCAGCTTTCAAATTGAATTTGAGGTGAGGAATAATTGAAAGATGAAACCCCACACACAGGAAAGGGCAGATACATGGAGTGTCCCTGCGGGGAGAAAGTCCCCTTCAGACCTGAGGATCTGAACAGATGCCTCAGGGAACAGCAGACCCACCGGTCTGTAAACAACTTTCAGGACTCCTCTGCTCATGGGGCCAAAGCCACAAGGCTATGCCATTTGCCACCCTGACCCCAAATCTGGTAAATGAAGGAAAATGAAAATCACCAGTTCTAGGCAGGGTGCAAGGACACTTCTGCCCACACAGAGAGCTGGTGGTAACGGAACTGCTCCAGCCTTAGGGAAGTTATCTGGCCCTCACTGTTGAAAGTGATGTCTGAGTGTCCTCTGCCAAGCCATCCCTTTCCTGGGATCCCCTACTTGGGGTGGGAGGATCAGTGCCTTGGGGCACATGGGAGGTGTTCAGGGCGACAAGAAAGGACCATTTGAGGTACAGCAGTGCTGAAGGCTGAATCATTGCTTTAAGCCACCTTCAATCTGGAATATTGGGCAGCTGAGACAGGCCTCAGTTTCTGACCTGTGAAGGTCAAGGGGACAGTTTTGGGAGATGGTGAGAACCCTCCCAAGCAAGAGGAACTTTATGGCTTGGAGGAAATTTGTAAGGACAGGTATGAAGACAGGTACCTGGGGACATGGAGCCAGGAATTGAACAGAAATACGGCAGCAAAATGCACACATATCTGAAGGGAGCCCACCCTTCAGCCTACCCTGAAGGGAAACCCATGCAAAAGACCCCATTCTGCTATTCTTTTCATCCTTTGAAGTGACCTGCCCCCTGCTCTATAGAATGGTAGTGTGGTGGGTGATTGGTGGGGACACAGCTGCTTCGGGAATTGGGATATTGGGTCATTCAGGCATGAAAGTCCTGGGAGTGGGAGTGGGAATGTGGCCAGGGATGGATCCAGGCCCTGGGGTGCTCTTCTGGTGTTTTGTGACACCCATCAGCACCTGCTCCCACTTGGAAGCAGTGCAGGCCCTGCCCGGGGCCACAATGTACCTGTGCCTTCTACAGAGAGATGGTGTAGATGAGCCCCTCCTCTAGCTCCTCACTGACAACCTGCATGGGGTTCTATGAAGACATTGCCCGACAGCCGGGCCAAGAGGCCTCAGTGAGTGACCTGCTCAACTCCACAAGGGAAGACATGCCTCGTTTGCGCTGGGTCTCACATCAGGCCCCGATGGGTGTCTGCCTTCACCTCCAGCCCCATTGGAGAGGAGATGACAGCTTGAGGGCTCAGGATTAACACTGGTACACATGGGTGCCACCCCAAGATGTACCTCCTCACCCTTCCTGCCATGACCTGGCAGGTGACAGGGAAGGACCTACTGGGTTCCCATCACTCCTGTACTACTCCTTCCCATGGTGGTCTCACTGCTCATGCTTCCCACTCACTGGGAGGTGGATGGGATGTGGGGCTGCCTAGGCAGGAACACAGAAGTGGCATGTGCTGAATTGCCTGGGCCTGGGCCATCCCATGCTACCTTTGGGTACCTCCTGGTGGATGGCCAGGGCTTTGTGGTTGAGGCCTTAGCCAACGTCAAAAGCAATAGAAAAGGGACTCATTCCTAGGTTGGTTCAGACTTGAGCCTCGGGATCTAGGCACACAGTAGGAGAACATGTTGCTCTCTTGAGCACCTCCTGCCAAGTGAGCTGGGAAGGGGGTTGCCTTTGGAATCTGGGTGCCTGGTTACCAGAGTTCCAAGTTTTGTTGGGGTCACTTACCAAGGAAGTGAGGTCACCTCCTTTGTTCTCCTTTCCCTGGCCCCCTCAATGGTTAAAACTCCTGAGAAATTCCTCTGCAGGTTTGTCTGTCTATACTCTTCAACTACACCATTTTGTTAACTGGACACAGTTCTGCCAGCAAGTTCCTCTGCACAGCTACCTGGGAAGGCTTGTGTGCAGATTAGGGCCTAGCTATGTGGGATGGATGTAACATTGAATGTGGGATGGATGTAACATTGAATACAACTCAAAACAGGACTCAGTAGTCCTGTGTGATCTTAGGAAAATCACTTAAACTCCTGGATTGCTGTCTCAGTCTGTACCATGATGAGGTTGAAATGGAATGAAATTCAGTCATTGTTACTGTGTCAGAATCCTTCCAGAGCATTCCCATTGCATTTAGAGTCAGATGAAAGTGCCTCCTCTCAATCTCTGTGGTGGTTGCATGTGCCCTGGGTCCTTGTCATCTCTGCTTCCAGGTACAAGCAGGTTCATATACCCCCACTTGAATGAGCCCTTGCCTGGTGACTCACTGCTAAACAAAATAATACGGCTAAATGTCAGGACAACCCTCATAAGATTTACACAAAATGCACTGCTGTCTTCACCACTTTTTTTTGTGAGTAAATTCTCCCTCTCTTGGTCTCTCTCCCATCTCAACATGAATCCTGTGGTTTAAAACAACAGAGCTGGTTGCATGTGGAGGTGTATAAGCATGTGGTCATGCAGGACATGGAGACAGGTCCCCTCAAGGGGCAGACCTGGAGGTGAGCACATCCTTGTGAGTCTGAGCAAGGAAGGAAGCAGGTAAGCTTTGCATCTCCTTCTCCTCTCTGCCTTCTCCTGTCCTCACTGAGAGGACCCAGGGCACCAGAAATTGACCCATCTCTAGCAGAGGCCATGAGTGTGAGGGGCCAGGAGGGACCCCAGGTTGGAGGAGGCCAGACTGCCAGGGCTGTGTGTTGGGGGCACTCACAGCTGATAAGGAATCCTCCTGGACCCTCCCTGACTTAGCCCCATATTGATGGGGAAGCAGGCAGCTCCAGCTCTCAAGTCCTCAGCTCTAAGTGAGCAAGCCCAGCTTCCTACAGGGGTTCATGTCACTGCTCTCCTGCATTCTTCTTCCTGAGCATGGCCTTGTCCCCTGGTGTGCTCACTGTTGGAGAGGGACCTCCCTATTAGAAGCTCATAAGGAGACTTCAGCTCCCCTTCTTTATCCCCCAAAACACACTCTTGAGGTCGGAATCACTGGCTTCTTTGTTCATTCAAGAAAACTGAGGGTCTGAGACACTGACCCAAGACTGTGACATAATCCAGCTGTGGGTTTCAACCTCAGACACTCTGACACTAAAGTCTGTGCTTTACAGAAGACCCTGAGGAGGTGGGTGGGTTACAAGGAGTAGCCCTGCAATCAGGGGCCTCTAGGTGGGCATGGCCTTGGTCTGGTTAAGGCTGAAGGAGGCTCCCACGAAGCTGGGACACAAGGTGGGGGAGCACATTGGGGAGGGTTCTTTGGCCACAGCCCACAGAATGGAGAGAGCTGGCAGGGGCTGAGGGGTGCCTTCTAGGTGCCCGGCACTATAGGACAGGGTGTCGGGCACTGTCCATTCCGTTAGAGCTGACAGCTGGGAAGGGGTAGAGTTGGGCATAGCAATATGAAAAAAGTTGACACAGAGACCAGAAGAATGTGTTTTGGGAACACAGAAAGCCACCCACTCCAGTGGGACACATCAAGGCAGGCTTCCTGCAGGAGTTGACAGCACAGTGAGTCACTGGGAATTGAGCAGGTGGATGAATAGGTATGGAGGGAAAAGCAGCCTTAGCAGTGGACAGTGTGAGCATGTGTGTGCTGGGCCAGGCCCCTTAGGCCACATGTCTTACTTTGCCAAAGGTCTACTGATACAATGTACCAGAAATGTACTGGCTTTTATTAGGGGATTTATTTGGGCTCAAAGCATACAAGACTATGAAAAGTCCAACTTGAGGCACCATAAGAGGTGCTTTCAATACGAGGTGAAGCAAGAAGGCCATACATCTCTGCTGAGGCCCCTGCCTCTCTGCAGCTGTGGGTAAACCAGCATAGGGCTTGTCTCTTACTGGTCCTCCTCACTTACTCACAGCATGGCAGGATTTAATATGGCAGAGTACTTTTCTTGTGTCTGTCTTTGTATCACTCTCTGTGTTTCCATATATATCAGACACGGCAAGGGGGCCGAGATTCAACCTGAGCCAGGCCTCAATGACATAGTCCAATCAAAAGCACTGAAGCAATCTTATCAGGTAATCTAACCAAAGGACCTCAACTGAATTTAATGCAATCTAAGGGTATCACACCCACAGGAATAGATTAGTTTAAAAACATAATCTTTCTCTTTTGGGGATTAAAATTAGATAGTACTCATGGTTGCACAAATCTCCAAGTGTACTAAAACCCATTAAATTGTAAACTTTCAAAGGCTTAATTGAATAGTGTATAAGTTTTTATCTCAATAAAGGCGTTATATTACAACAAAATCAGTTACCACCATCTACCAGGCAGGTCTTGCATATAATTCCAGGTTCTTTTCATGCACAGCAACTATATAAAGCCAGTTTTTATTGTTTTCAATATTAAAACTTACTCTATTTTAAGTAAGTGTTTATCCAGTCTCCTACTAATGAACATTTAACCTTATTTCTATTATTATCACTATATTTATTATAGACATTACTGTAAGGAATATGCATATACATATAATGTGGTACATAATCTGAGTTTAAATATAAGATACATCAGTGAGTGGGATAAAAAAATGAACATTTTGATGTGTATTGAATATTGCATCATCTAAAGATGCTTCCCACTTACATTTTTTATATGACACTACAGTATGTAACAAACTTTGTTGTCTTATTCTATATTAATTGTCTCATCTACTCCATATATTTTTATTTTGTTTGATCTTGTGTGCTTCCAAGTTGATAGT
>JAQZBX010103305.1:0-11067 GCA_029593785.1 Cabassous unicinctus | reverse complement strand
AGAAATTGGTCATAGAGAGGAAGCCATGGGCAACAGCCAGAAACTGTAAGTCAACAGAATCCAGAGGAGGCAGGAGAAGACATCACTATGTGTATTACAATGTGACAGAAAAGTCTTAAGGATTTTCAGGGTTTTATAGATATAGTATCATATCATCAGCGAATATATCAGGTTTAAATTCTACCTTTACTATTTGGGTGCCTTTCATTTCTTTATCTAGCCTAATTGCTCTAGCTAGAACTTCTAGCACAACGTTAAATGACAGTGATGAGAGTGGGAATCCTTGTCTTGTTCCTGATCTCAGTAAGAAAACTTTCAGTCTTTCACCATTGAATAGAATGTTAGCTGTGGGTTTTTCATATATGCAATTTTTCACGTTGAGAGTTTCCTTCCATTCTTACCTTTCAGGTTATTTTTTCAAGAAAGGATGTAGTATTTTGGCAAATGCCTTTTCTGAATCAGTCAAGATGATCAAGTGATATTTTTTCCTTGATTTCATGTTGTGGTGTATTACATTGATTGACTTTCTTGTGTTGAAGCAACTTTGCATGCCTGGAATAAATCGCACTTGATCATGATGTATAATTCTTTTAGCGTCCTGTTGGATTTAATTACCAAATCTTTTTTTTGAGTATTTTTGTTTCTATCTTCATTAGAGAAATCAGTCTATAATTTTCTTTATATATGGTATCTTTATCTGATTTTTGGTATTCTATAATGCTTACTTCGTAGAATGAGTTGGCTAGCATTCCCTCCTGTTTGACTTTTTGAATATGAATTTCTCTCTAAGCACTACCTTTGCTGCATCTCAGAGGTTTTGTTATGTTGTGTTCTTGTTTTCATTCACCTTGAGATATTTAGTGATTTCTCTTGCAATTTCATCTTTCACCCACTGATTATTAAGAGTGTATTGTTTAGCGTCCTTATATTTGTGAGTTTTCTCTTTCTCTACCTGTTATTGATTTCCAGCTTCATTACATTATGATCAGAGAAAGTGGTTTGTATCATTTGAAACTTTTTAAATTCATTGAGACTTCTTTTGTGCTCAAAATATTGTCTATCCAGGAAAAAGCTCCATAAGCACTTGAGAAGAATGTTTATCCTGCTGATTTAAGATACAGTGTTCTATAAATTGCTGTTAGGTCTAGGTCATTTATCATATTATTTAAGTTCTCTGTTTCCTTACTGCTCCTCTGTCCAGAAGTTCTATAATAAGATGAGAGAGGTTTGCCGATTTCTCCAACTACTGTGCAACAACTGAACAACAAATATTATTAGAATTATGTTATTAGTTAAAGTTCATAGTTTGCATTAAGTTTCACTCTTTGCTTTCTACAGTTCTGTGATGTTTCAGTGTTGCTATTTTTTTCAATTTTATGTTCATTTTTATTTTTAAATTTTAATGTGTAACATATATACATCATAATAAATTTCCATTTTAATCAATTACAATAATCTAATACAGTGATGGTAATTGCATTCAAAATGTTATAAAACCATTACTACCAAACATTGCCATAAATCTCCAATTGTCATTTAATTAAATTAATTTAATTAAACCATTTTAAATTTTTTATAATAGAAAATTTATCCAGAGTAATTAGAAGTGATGAATGAAAAAAGGCATCCAAGTTGAAAATTAAGAAGAAAAATTTTCCTTAGCTGCAGATAATATAATCTACTATAGAGGAAATCCTGATAATGACACAATAAATTTACTAAAACAAAATAAAGGAATTCAAGAAAGTGATGTGTTACATTATCAACAAGCAAAAATCAGTAGTGGATTTACACACAGATGGTGAAAAAACTAAAAGGAAATAAAGTAAAATACTACTTTTCCAATAGATACAAAAAAATCAAATATCTTGGAATAAAATTAACCAAAAGATATAAGGTACTTGTGCACAGAAAACAGGAAGAGATTGCTGGAAACATTTAAAAACACTAAAATAAATGGAAAGTCGTTCCATTTTTTCGATTGTAACATTGACTTTCCTGAAGTTGCCAATTTTTCCCAAAGTGATTTCCATATTCAACACAATCCCCTTCAAACTTCCAACAATATTTTCAGGTGGATATCCAAATGTCATTTCCCCATTTGTGGAAAAGAGTATTCTCTCCCAATTGGATTGTCTTGGCACCTTTTTCTAAAATCAATTGGCTTCAGATTCATGGGTTTATTTCTGAATTCTCAATTCTACTCTATATGTCTGTCCTTCTACAAATACTAAATTGATTGATTACTGTAGCCATGTAATAAGTTTTGAAATTAGGAACTGTGAATCATCTAACTTTGTTCTTTTCAATATTTTGTTGCCAGTCTGCATGATTTTGCAATTCCATATGAATTTGAAGACCACATTTTACATTTATTGAAAATAAAAAACAGGATATTGACTGGGATTTCAATGAATCAGTAGATTTCTTAGGAGTCTAATGATGTATACCTTATCTATAATAAATCTTTCGAATTTTAAGCATAAGAAATCATATAATAATTTCCATAAAATAGAGTAACTCTAGGAAATTACTATTTTAATGGAGTCAGATAAAGAATCTGGGAAATTTGTGCTTGGATAGAAAGGATGAGTATGAGGTACCATGGTGAAAATGTTAAAAAAATATTTGAGGCTGATTGAAAGCTTATACAAAAGTGCCTGGTAAGAAATATCTTGGTCTGGATGGAAAACTGAAATAAGACCCACTGTTTGATGTGTAGTAATGAAGTGGTAGAGGAATATAATACAATATTGGATATGTGGACAGGGTTTTATAGGTTAACTATTAAATTTACAACAAAGGAAATGGGAGGCTTTGAAATGCCATTAGCAGGAGAATCATGTGAATCAATTTATATATAAGAACAATTATTCTAGGTGCTGTGTGAAGAATGAATTGGGGAAGGAGCAAGTTTCAATTTAGAGAAACCCAGAAAGAAGCTGTTGGACATTTTCAGGGAATGGTGTGATGTTGAATTATGGTATGGAAAGAAATTATTAATGGATTGGATGTCTGAGGTTGAGGCCCTGGGATGAAGCCAAGGGCTGACTCAAGGATAACTCTCAAAATACTGGCTTAAATAGCAGGGATAGTGGTGCCATTGGAGTTGAGTTGAGACCCATGCTAAGGAAATGTGTTTCTAAGCTGGGCCTGATTTTGAGGTTCTTTTATTATAATTCTGAACTAGGAGGCATATATACGTCATTTGAAAGTCATGACTTTCATCAGGATCCCATGCATGGTTTAAAACAAAATGAACTCAAGCCACATGGACTAAACTAGACTTACTATTATTCTACTATAGACTTATTGTTATTCTAGCAATGAAAGAACTTTTATCATTGCTGTGGAGGCAGTGGTCACCAAAGGTTCTGATGATAGGGAGAGGGGAAAATGGGTGTACTATGGAGGCATTTTTGGAACATTGGAATTGTCCTGCATTGTGATGCAATGATGGATACAGGCCATTACATATTTTACCATAACTTACAAAATTGCATGGGATAGAGTGTAAACTATAATGTAAACTAAAATTCATGGTTAGTGGTAATGCTTCAATATGTGTCCTTCAGTTTTAACAAATATATCATATTAATGAAGGATGTTTTTAATGTGGAAATTATGAGAGGTGGAGGGAGTGGAGCATATGGGAATCTCCTGTATATTTTATGTAACATTTATGTAATCTAAAGTTTACCTAAATTGCATACATTAATACATACATAAACATAAAGAGAAGGCAACCTGGGTTACACCATTGAAAGTCTGGTGTACAAAAAAAAATTTGTCTGTAATTGGGCAGCTACTTCAGGGTTTCAGCTTCACTAAAAGGCCAAAATGAATGATACTGATACAGGGGCAAGTAGGAAATGGGACATTATCAAGAATAGCAGGGGTGGGGAGAAGAAAAGTAAAATTAAGCAACAGCAGATCCTGACTTCAGGGAAAGAAAAGTTTGTTGCCAGGCAACAGACAAATCCCTAGACTGTGTTATTTATAGCATTTAATTTGAACAACTTTATATGATTGCCCTCTTTTACACTGCTTTGGTAATCAAGTGTTTCTGCCAATTCTCTAAATCATGAATCCAATGCCATATTTTTTTCTTTTTTATCTTATTATCCATTTGCACTTTATAAGTAATCAGATCTCTCTAGTTGCTGTGAAAAAAAACACAAATCTTTCATAATCTTCAAATTCATCACAATGAATGGTGGATGAATTTTTTTAAAAATCTAGGCCAGTAAAAGGAATTTATTTGGGAAATGGGGGAAAGAACAGAGCTTGCGGAGAAATGGGAGAGAAAGAAAGAAATATACACCAAGATTGGTGCCAGCTCCTCTAGGCAGAGAGAGCCAGATTGATTTCTATTACTTTACTTATCACACATTGGACATATGTAAAGTGAAAAAAGTCTAAATTACATTCTGGAAATTATACCCCATGTTTTCTTCAAATTTGGGTGTTCTGTTATTCACTCTATTTCTAACTACAGATACTTATTTTGCTGAGTGGAATCACTCAAGATAATCTCTATTACTCTTTATTTTCTTTTGTATTTTTCATCTCTTTTTCATTCTCCTTTGAGTTCTTTGTAAATTCCACAGTATTATGTCCCAGTTGCTAATCTCCTAATGACTATATCCAGTCCATGTCTAAGAATTTGTTCTGTATATTTCAATTGAATAATGTTTTTCTACTAGTCTATACATAGTTTTCATGATTACTAATTTTTCTTTATCATACTCATCTGTTCTTCATTTGTAGATGACTTTTTTTTTTCTATCTGGGTGCGTCATTGTCTTTTTTTGCTGCGCGGTTGCCTGTACCTCTCCTTGCTGGTCTAGGAGGCCTTTTTCCTTTTTCATACCAGGAGGTCCCAGGTTTGAATCTGGGTCCTCCATATACTAAATGGGAGCTCAATTGCTTGAGAGACAGCCACTTCAAAATATGTGGTCCTTTCTACACATAATATTGTTTCCTTCATTGAGGAATTTAAATATACTTCATTGAAATTCATATTGAGATTCACTTACTAGCTCTACTTTTTATGAAAGAATTCAACTAGCATTGTTGACTGGTGAGCTCTTTTTATTATTAATAATTTTCCTCATGTGCACTGGAATTTTAATGTGCTATCTTGAGTTGAAGGATTTTTTTCTCTCCTTCCAGGGCTCACTACTGTCTGCTTCAATCAGCTTCCAAGAATCTCTATCCCAGAAACAGGATAGCCATAAATATTCATGAATTGTTTCTTTTTTTTTACTTTTGAGGTACCGGGGCCAGGGATTGAACCAGAGACGTCATATGTGGGAAGCTGGCACTCAACCACTGAGCAACATCAGCTCCCCTTAGATGTATTCCTCAATTGTTTGCTTGTTGGTTTTTTTGTTTTTTGTTTTTTGTTTTACTTTTGCTTCCAGGAGGCACAGAGAAGTGAACCTGAGACCTGCCATGTAGGATACAGACACTCAACTGCTTAAGCCACATCCATTCCCCTTTAAGAATAGTTTTTAAACTCTAAGCTCACAGCTTAAAACTGTAGCTCATATCAGATTCAGAAGTCCTCAAAACTCAGATCTCCACCTCAAGTTCTGAGACCTAGCACCTGTCAGAACAAATGCATTGCTCCACATTCATAAAATAGTTTTCAATAGTCCCATGACAATTATTGGCATCCCAATCCCTTATTCCACACTCATCCACATACTCCTCCTTTAGCAAATGGAGAACCAAGAATTTCTCCTCAGAAAAGCGGAGTAATCAAAGCTTCAGCTTCCATACCTGGAATTAGGAAGAGAAAATTTCAGTTACATAGAAAGATGTCTTCAATTAAACATGAATTGGAAAAGGAAATATTTCTCCTCAAATTATCACTGGTTAAAAGCCAGATGGCCCTGACTCTAGTTAATTTTAAGAGAACATCCTCCCAATTTGGAAACATTGGATCACAAACTTCTCCGTAATCTTCAGGAAAATATTCATCCCCACATACTTTTGTCTACTTATTCTCAAACACTGAAATGAACTTACTGGCACCGATGGCCACAATAAACCACATGGAAGTACGAGTGACCTTCACTCCTACCAGGATGGAGTGAATATGGCCCCTGTTATCTGTTTATGTTGTCTATGTGTTTCTTGTGTTATATGACCTCTGTCTTCTATAGCCTCAGCTGTCACAAATTGGCTTAATTCACAGTAGGTATGATGGAGTGTAGGAGGCCATAACTTATGTGGTAATCCCAAAACAGAATTCCCTGCCCTGGTCACTGATCATTTGTGTGTGTGTGCGTGTTTGCATGCATGATGGACATATCTTTAAATTTCTTGCCAAGTTAGTTGATATAAGTCTTATATGTTTTACTCCAGTGTCATAGAATTTTGTAGGTGTTACCTATGTCATAAATGTTTGTGTGTGTGTGTGTGTGTGTGTGTGTGTGTGTGTGACTGAGAGAATATGAGGTGCTTTCTAGCTTATACTCTCTGCTTTAGGGTCAGAAAAGAAAAGAGTTTCTAACATAGCCCCATGTTCCCATTAAAGCACAAATGTTAGAGGAGTCCTGTATTTAAGCGTAGAAATGGAGCACTACAACATGTTGATCCATGATTTGGCATGCTTTATATCGGCTGAGGAGTAGATAAGGGTGTCAAATTTTAGGAATTGCATATTCAACTTTATTTATGCATTCATCTTAAGCTACTGAATTGCAATTTTTGAATTTAGGATGACTGTTGCCTCCCCAGTCAGGAACACATATGCGTGTGCATGTTTTTGGTCACCTGAAAGGTATGCAGACCTACATCTACCATATAGGGCACATTGTGTGGCTACCCTGGGACCTAGGTGTGTGAGGCTGCCCCTCTCCATGTTGCACATTGAAGGGCACAATTCCAGAATATTCTCATCTAAACCCTGACTGGCATGAGTTGTTTTTGACACAGCTTTCTTCTGTTGCAATAAATACCAGTTCATTGGATGGATCTGGTTTATTGACAAAGATTAAGATGTAACCTGCCTGGGGATGAGAAGTACCCTGGGGATCTTGTTATCCATGGATTGGTTGAAATCATAGCACCTAGGGGTGAGAATGATGATCCTCAAAAATATTTTTCAACTTTGTTTTCACCTGGGCCCAGGCCCTCAGCTGCAGAGCCCCAGGGCAGAAAGAGTTCCATATCCCTCATTTGTCTGTAGCCATTAGATTTACTTGTCCAGTTCAAGGCAATATTCTATACACAAAGTGTATTTATAAATACCTGTTTGAGGTTGCAGGGTTCATTTCAGCTCTGCCTACCCCGAACTTTGCACACACTAAGAATTTGCTGAAATTTGTGGAGATACTTCTGAGATGCTCCCACTGATTTTTATTTTCCTGCCCCTGCAGCTTCCCCTGTCTGTGTGGAATTTAGCTGATCCCTCCTGCTTCTACAAAATGAAACCCAGTGTATTTAAGGATGGAGATCTGATTATTGGTGGGTTTTTCACCCTTTACACATTTCTAACAAACAATGGGATCAGGAAGCCTAGCAAGGATGTATCTTTCCAGCAGTAAGTGCATTTTTCATTTATTTTCTGTGTAATTATTATGACGAATGCTGCCTAGGCAATTTGCAGAGAGCTAGATCAACATAGTCCACATCACTTGTCCTCCCCTTCTCACCGATATGTCTTACATCCCATACTATCCATAATTTATTATGTCTCTTCCCACTAGATTTCTGCTTTTTTTCAAAGGAGAATGAGAGTATTCCATTTTATCTTATAGTTCCCAATACTTTCTCTTTTCCAGTGCTGGAATGCTGGAATCTACGGGAGACTGCCTTCTCCACTAAATGCGACTCTCCTTCTCTCTTCTCTAATTTGGATTCCACAATCAGGGGAAGAAGGCATATTCCTTAGAAACACAAGCCACTGGCATTAAGGCTGTTCCAAGAGGTTACAGAAAAATGTCTCTTCAACAAATTAGGGTCCTGTTAATGCTTCTTTTCTCATGTGTATAATCTCTAACATTCTTACAAAAATGCCACTGGTATGAGTACCACTTGCAAAGACAGAGTTCTTACTGTAGACATCTGGCTACTCTTTGAAATATCTCTATATCATAGCCTGCCAGGGATCCTCCATGCATCCCCAAGCTCCCAACCAGACCAGGAATAAGAGATGAATGATCTGTGAGATAGTTTCAACTTTAATTTGATTGTGATTCACTTGGACATTTAAACTACCTCTGTTTTTAGATTTCTGCTAATGCCAGTTCTATATCTGATAGTCTAATTAATAAATTGATGAAGTAAAACTTCAGGGGATTCCAGCAGATAGTTTCTGCTCCTGTGAGAATGGGAAATTTCACTGAAGAAAATGATGGCTTACTGCTTTTTTGAAAGTGCCAGAAGGATGGGTTTTGCAAGCACCTTTACACATTTGTGACTGGGGATGTCAGAGTTCGGAATTTGGGGCCTTTTCCTACTATAGAAAGAGTTTGTGCCTTTTATTTGTTTTTATCCCTAGATTTGGTCTGCTTATCTCATTCATTCCTTGGCCCTCCTCTAAAGCTTCTCTACTTATGTCCTTCCCATAATTTTCCAAAATGCATTTGCTACATTGTTGTCAATATCTGTGATGCACACACCTCCTTCTGATGGCTGCTGTTGATGGCATCTCTTAGCCAGTGTTGGGACTGCAGGACCTGAGAGTGGTTGATTCAGGGACATTCGGGCCTGAATCTCCTGGGAAAGAAGGCAAGTTGCACTCATTTGTTCCCACTTGCTTTAAGCACCTGTAAGGTGGAGGGAAAGAGCTTGTATACTGTCATAGCAGGAGAGACTAAACGCTTTTCTTCTCATCCTCTGCTGTCTACTCAGACCACCTCTGGGAAAAGTGAGCCTTGGTAGATCTACTCTTTTGAGACAGGTAACCTAGAAACCCTGTCTGAAACTTAATAGAACACATCTGCAATAAATAAAACTTTTTATCTTGTCTGACTCATCCACTAGGATTAGAAGACCCACCGCCCAGGGCTACAAAACTTTAGGGGATCAAAAAAATGTTTTAATGTTCTTTAAAATCAAAAACATTTTAATATATAGTATTATTATATTTGTCTTTACAGGAACTCAGTAATGAAATATAATCATTAAAATTAATTTATAGAAGATGCTCATGAATGAAAAAAGTGAGTCAGACCCTGAAAGTCATAATAAAGCCCTGATCATGTTTTCACTGTGCTTGATAATGGGTGTGCTACAAGGGTTAGCTCATTCTGTCCCCTCCTTAAACTGGTTTTCTTATAGAACCTGATGTCATAAATATATTTGATATAAATAAATTTCTACAATACAGTTGTTATGCCTAAATAATAGTATAGTCTTAGAGCTAACAATTTTAATCCAAAACCAATTCTTGCAGGTTATTTGTTTTCTAATGTTTTGTTACTATAATTAAGGACATAATGAGAATACTAGTAGACAGCTCTTTGCTCTCTACTCTGAAAAATGCAAACACTTTTTTGTAATAAAGTGGTTCGTGTGCAAGACTGGGTATATTTTAAAGGCTTTTTAAACATATTGCCAAAAAACCCTCCAGAAATGCACTAATTGACACTCACTAACTGTGAAGCACATTTCTTATAAAATACTTGGAAAAAATGATGTTTGAAATTTTGTCTCATTGATTAAATCTACATCGATCATATTTTCTTGGGTTAATTGGACTTTGGAATATATTCTTTGATAATTTGGCATTTTATGCCTTTGGTCACTTTTCTCTTCAACTGTAAGCTTTGTCACTCTGTAAGTATGTCTTATTGGAAATAAGTATTTTTCATCAAAATTTCATTTTATCAGATTGTTGCTTGTCTTAAATACTTTTGCATATGGCATGTTTACATCTAAAACAACATAAAATTTCAAGGAAATAAAAGCCAACCATTTTTTCTCTTATCTTGTTTGGCTTTTTTGCCACACACCCCCAAATTACAGTTTTATAAAATAGATGTCTTAATTCTAGTATTTTGTTTTTCATTAGGAAAAAAATGGAAAGTTCTGGCCTCAAATTTTAGTTGATCACCTTGATTTTTTATTCCAAAGTAATTTACCTTCATTACTAATTAAACAATCCATTTTCCTCTGCAGGTTTTCAATATCACCTTGATGATTCACGAAATGTTTACTTACACATAGATCATTTCTCTATTTTCTATTCTGCCTTTGTGATTTATCCATATCTTCTGTTGCCATTGCTACCCTGTTTAAAATATTGTAGCTAATGAATAATTGCAATTATGGTTTCTGCTAAGTCAAATTCTCCCCTTATATTCTCAATTATTCTTCACTGATTTCCTGGACTTCCCATGCTTCCAGAAAACCACTGCAATTGTATTACAATTGCCCTTAAAAGTATCTTCCTGAATTTAAAATTTTCTGAAATTACATATATAAAATTAATTTTTTTTCCATTTTAAGCAGTTTCTTGAGTACAATTTAGTGATATTAATGATATACACAATGATGTGCTACCATCACAATATCCATTACTCCAATGTTTCATCACTTCACATAGAAACTCCTTACCCAGTAAGATTTAATTTCCCCTTCCCCTTGTCCCCTGGGTCATAGTAACTGGTAATCTACTATCTGTGTTCATTTTTATAGAACTTTGTAGATTATAAATATCTTTGTAATATTGTGCTTATTGCTTTTATATTCTTCAATAGAGCTGTATAGTCCTTTCAACAGGAGATAGAGCAATTTTTAAGTCTATTGCTATCATACATACTTTATCATAAAGCTTTTATAATTTCTTGATGCTCTCTTGATAAGCCTTTCAGAGCTGTGCATATTGGGTTGACTAATTCCTTATTGATTACAATTCTTTTTCTCATTTTTTCTGGGATTTCCTATAAGATCAATCTTATCCTCAGCAAAATACTGTGGCTTGCTCATTCCTTTCCATTCTATTTTGACTGCTATTTTATTGCATTATCTTCCAGGCTAGAAAATTCCAGCAGGGTACTAAATAATTCAGCAATAACAGAATTTAATCTTTCTCTTGATTTTAATGGG